>RJWJ010003578.1:0-84748 GCA_004363605.1 Indri indri
TCTTGTAGAAGAATCAACAGCTATGGTATTGAAGTAATCATCAAAGTCAGCTGTGACATTTTCCCCATCCCCAACACCTCCCTCCACCCCCACATTTATTCTAGTCTCCATAGTAGTTTATTCCTAAATGGCCTTCTAATTCTTGGCAGTTCACTGCATGGATATACTTGAGCTTATAGGCAATGAGAGGCTGTGGATCTTTTAGCAACATAAGAAAAACAATGTAGGATACTATGTGTTTTTTGAGCTTATATCTGAATTACTAGTTTCCTGACAAAAAGTGTTTTTAGTATTAGGTGGGTCTTTTCTTTCAATTAGTATTTATGATATGACACTGTCATTTTATTTGTTGCTATGATGAAGGTAAATTCTAAATAAGTTATAAAATAAACTATCAGGCCTATCAAAAAGTTATACCATTTTGACTAATTCTGAAAAAGAACTTCTGTTTTATAGTTGGACATTTTTTTCCTCCATCAGGTGGTACACGAATCAGAAGATTTGAGAACAATTCTATTTTACTCAAAAAATCCATTAGTCATTTATTTTGTGTCTTCTAAATTTACAGCAGGCAGCATACATAAAGCTAATGTTTTCAGCCATCTTATGTCAAATTTTGACAGCCACATAGTCAGTCCAACTCTAGGTTGTGTGGACTAATCACAGCTTTCATACTTTTGAGTGCAGAAAGAGTGTTAGCATTTTCTGCAAGGCTTAATACCCAGAGATGAATAATCTACCTGTTTTGCATCACTTGTCAAGAATTGAATGGCTATGTTTCTTCCAAGCGTTAGATGAAAATGAAACAGCATGACAAACACGTCTTAAGGAAACCCCATGAAACATGGTTAAGGGAGAAAAAAATGTTGTTTTCGTATTTGAGCATTTGTTGAACTGACTTTGGTTTCTTTATTATTAAGAACAATGAAATGAAAAACACACTGCCATTGGAATGGAGAATCTGGGTTAGCACTGAGTCTGCCACTAAGAATATGCCTCAACCTCAGCGTCATCAAAGCATCTCATCATAGAGGTGGCAACACTTCACCACAGAGAAATAGCTAATTATACTTACATTTGACTTAATTGGAGTCTCCTGGTTCCTGTTTTCAAAATAAAATTAGATTGAAAATATCTAACTTGGAAATATCTCAATAACCTTCACAGATTATTCTGATTTCTCTGAGATGACTTGAAGCAAACTGCCATCACAAAATCATGAAAATTCACTTACAAAGAAATTATCGTTTACCTTCTTGTTTACATATCAAGGGCTAGAATAAAGAATTTGAATCTTGGTCAAAAGGAAGTAAAAAAAAAAAAAAGTCTTTTTAAAATTTTCACACTGTTGTCTCTAAATTCTAAGAAGACAGGATAGTTCCAGACTCTCAGCTTTTTCTCTACAAGGGGAATTAGGGTTTGTCCAATATTTGGATAGGCCAAGACATTAAAGAATTTAGTGAATGGAGTTTCTTGTGGCTTCACCCGCAGCTTTGCTGTTTAGAAACCTCTCATAGTTATTTGGCAGTTCTCTTTTAATTATTTTTCTTTTCTTTCATGTTCTTTGTGAGTGTATTATGTAGAGCTCTTACATAACTTTATATTCATATTAGAGCAGACTGTAATAATTAATTCTTACTGATGCCTCAGTATGAAATATGTATATATTATTAATGAATATATGTGCATTATGATTTATTAAAATAAATACAATTTAACATACCAAATTTTCTCCAGAACTATCTTTGAAAGAAAAAAAAAGAAGAAAAAACTGAGGAGCTGATCTCTTTGATTAAAAACCAGAGAGCCTGTGTGCGAATATGTATGAGTAAAGCAAATACATCCCTCTGTTAATCAATAAAAAGATTGTGGTTCGATATATTCTAGTTGAGGAATGAACCACAGAATTTCAAATCAGAAGGGATCTTGAGATCATTTATTCAGGAAATATTTATGGAGGGACTTCTGTGTATCAATACTCTGCTTGGACCAGGCACCCATGGTCCCTTCCCCCAAAGAGTTGACAGTCCAATGTAATAGACAGATGTCTATACAACAATTATAATACGATTATATAAAGGTGAATATCATCTGAGGTTCATAATAGGGATAAATTTATTCTTCCCAGGGAAGGGAGGGATGAGTATGCTTTAGGGAAGTTTCCCTGAGGAAGTGATATTGGAGCAGATTTCTGTAGATTAGTTGGAATTTGACAGGGAGTTGGCAGTTATGGTAGTTGGGAAAGAGTTAGTAGGAAGACATTTCAGTAGAGACACACTAAGCAGGTATGGAGACAGCGCTTGTGTGAACACGGAGATAAGAAAGAGCATGGAGAGTTTGGGAGAAACTGTAAGAAATTCATTACGGGTGGACAACGACCTGCACAAAAGGAAATATCAATAGTATGATGTAAAACCAGAAAGTTAGGCAGAGTAGATCACCAAGAGTCCTGAACACACAACACACTAAGGTAAGCCATGGATGAGCAGTAACATGATCAACTTGAAGATTAGAAAGATGGCGGCAGTATGAAGGGTGGACAGGCAGAGAGTGACCCTGGAGCAGTAGTTTTCAAATGTTTTGGTTTCAGGATTCCTTTACAGATTTAAAATTACTGATGAACCCAAAGAACTTTTGTCCACAGGGGGCTTATCTAGCCATACTTACCACAGTAAAAATTAAAGTTAAATATGTAAACTTTTCATTAATAAACTTAGTAATAAGCACTTGCATGTATATAAACAACAGATTGTTAATGAAAATAACTGCATTATTCCAAAAAGAAAGAATTTAGCAAGAAGAATGAATTTGGTTTACATTTAAGCAAATCTCTGGCTTAACAGAATATAGATAGATTCTAACACCGTGTTCAGTCTGATGTAATATGTTGTTTAGATTGCACTATATGATATATATGTGTGCACTCACACATATATCTTACTGGAAAAGGGAGCATTTTAATTGCCTTTTCAGGTAATTGTGAATATTCTTCGATCAAATCAAAACTCTACAAATGGTACTTTATTAAATTAGTATCATTGTGAAATCTGAAAGCGTATCAATGAACTTTTGATCTATATCATCCTTTGAATAGATCTTTTAACTACGCATGCATGATTTTTTTTCATCATGCATGATTTGGAAAATATCAGCACATGGTTTTGTGGACCTTCTAAATTTTGACAAATTTCATCATATTATATCCAAAAATCACATTCGTTAATATCACCACTGATGTCATGAGAAAAGTTGTCATCTATTGGGAGGTTGTCAAGCTCCCAGTGGCAGGTAAAAGTTTTCCAAAATTCCAATTTCCATTTGAAAGCTCAAATTTTAACATTGACAACAAATGCTGTCATTTACTTTTCCTGAAGTGACAGGCTTTCCCTTTGTTCATTTTTGAGAAAATATATGCCCATACCCAAGTTTGAATAACCACGGTTTGTCAGTTATTCTTTCAAGTGAAAATGGTGTTCCATGAGAAAAAATAAAAGTGGCTTATTCAACTCCTGACTCAAATAATCATACAAGAGCTTTTCCTAGAGACAACCAGGGTACTTCCATATGCAGCAGTAATACTTTATGCATTTCTTCCTTTTCATAATACAGAATACTAAAATATGTATTCTTCAGGGTTGAGATTGAGCAAAATTAATATTTACTGCTTCCTCAGAGATTTCTTATGTGAACTGCCATTGCTTTTCTTACTGAGAGTATGTAGCAGGGAAGAAAACAAGAACTGCTCCTACAGTTTGATGGTACTACCTTGATTCCTACTAAAGCATTTGCAGATTTAATCTAACGATTTTGCACTAAAAGTGCAAATGCCGAAACAGTGAAAAAGGTAAATGGCATTTTGGTACAAAAACAGTTTAGACCTCACAGCTCCACCCCCACAAAAGGGGTCCCAGGGTTCCCCAGTTGTCTAAAACACTTTGAGAACAGATGCCCTGGAAGAAAGCAGCGGGACACCATTCAGCAGTCTAAAGCAGCAGAGAAGAGGATCTGACTATAGCTCTAGCACTAAACGGCACAGACTTGACAATCAGAACTGGATTCAAGCCCTGGCTCTGTTGCATTCTAGAAGTTTTTTTGTTGTTATTGTTTTTGTTCTTTATAATCTTCAGGATCCCTGTCTGTATCATGGAGATAATCATAGCAATGATAGCACATACTTCATAGAGTTAATGTAACATTTAAATGAGAAAATGCACTTTAAGTGTGAGCACAGTGTGTGCACAAGATAGTAAGGTAAGTTAGGGAGAAAAACCCTGGTCAGAAGAGTGTATTCAATGCATAATTAGAGGAAAGAGAAAAAAATGAGATTTTGTGACTGACCTAATGTGAGGAGTGAATAAGAGTTATGGGGGTAAACTTCCAGGTTTCTGGCTTAAGCTGCAAGTTGACATTAACCCAACAGAGAAGTGGAGGTTTGTAAGGCACAATAATGCATTGTGTTTGTGACTTGTTTAGCTAGAGATGCCCGTGGGACATCTGGGTATGTAGTTAAAATATGTTCTGAGACTCAAGAAAGCTGTCTGGGCTGGGGAAATGTTGATTAGAGAGTCACCGGTGGAAGCTAAAGCTAAGAATATGCATGATGTAGCCTAGGGAAAAGAAGTGGAAAGATGAAGAGGAGGGACTTACATGAGTACCAATTTTTAAGTAGATGAACATAGAGAACACTAGAAAATGAAGTTGTCAACGATTACCTAGATGCCAAAGAGAAATTTCCCAGATGCTAATTAAAAGGCATACACTGGATTTAACGATTAGTCCAACTCTCTATTACTTTAACATAAATGAAGAACAGGCCCAAACAAGCTAAGTGATCTTCTCTAAAAATGTTTACTGACAAACACAAATTGTGATTTTTTTTTCTATAATAGTTGACATATTTGTCTCTTTAAAGATCTAAACTGTATATAACTACAGAAAATGATTTGAATAGCTCGACTCAGTTTTGTAAGCTGCCAAATCAGTGTGCTATGATACTAACATAAGCCTATGAAAGTCTGTGATACCAACCAATATAATGAATACAAAACTAATATTTATTAATAAATCAGAATCTAGAAAAGTAGCATAGTAAACATTTGGGATATGCTGTGGCATTACCAAGGCAAAATATTTTTGCCATTATTCGTATAGCCTGTGTTTTCTAATCTTGCCTAATTTTCCAGAGCAGCAGTCAGTTTAGTGAATTGTATTGCTCTATAACCTGTTAGTATCAGTCGTGTCTCTCTTTCTCTCTCTGTGGGGATTTTTATGACTATGTTGCAGACAAAATCGATTAGTTCTGGTCTGTTACCATGGAAACAAAATTATGTCAGAAAGCTGTAAATTTGCCATCTTCATGGATGGAAAGTTGCTCTATGTCATACAACTTGAGATATCAGAAAAAAAATTCCACAATGTATTTTCATGTCCTTGATGAGAAAGGTGTGAGTTGTTGGGAAAGACTGGGTCCATTACTGAGGAAAGGATGCTGTGTTTTCTTGGTATCAATAAGAATCTATTATAGGAAAAGCATACTCTAAAAGCCAAGATCAACCAATTAACAACCATCCTGTTGAAGAAAATTATTTATTTTTTCCAATGGAATTTTCATTTGGGGCTAATGATTAGACAGTATTTACCATATATTCTCAGGTTGCAATGTGATCAACAGCATAATATTTTATTGAAGACATAGATAGAGAATTCAGCACATTATAATGATAATACTGGAAACACTCCAAGGCCAAATTAAATACTATTTTTTACATTTCAAAAGAGGTTTGAAATAATACTTGGTTGATGTGGCTTCCTAACCAGGTAACTGTGAAGATTCAATAATAACAGATAAAATTCTGTTGAATAAGTACTATGTCTCAAACACTCCTATGTATTTATGCAAATTAGCTCAGTTAATTGCTATTACAACCTTATGAGGTTGGTACTATTATTATTCCCAGTTTACAGATCAAGAAACTTAGGTGCAGGTAGGTTAGATAACTTGTCCAAGTTACAAAAGTAATATGCTAAGGAGCCGGGATTTAAACCTGGATAGTTCAGAAAAAAACCCTGGGTCTCTAAGCCTACAAAATAAGAAGGTTCTTAGTTCATATTTGCTGAAAAGGTATTAGCATAAGTCAGCTACCTTATTGAGAGGCTACAATGTGTAGAGCTCTGTGTCAAGAATGGAGTGGTGTAACCTAAGAAATGTAGCAATACAGTCCTTGTCTTTATTTTAATGTACAAGAGAAAGCAAACGGAAATGAATTAATAAACATAAAATCCACACCTAATAGATATGCGTTCACATGTATGTTAACCACTTTCGGGTTATTTAAAGGTAAATTGAAACTCTAGGCTGGTTTCTTCTATGTCATGTACCCTGCTCTCAGTGTGTCGTCAAGGAATTCAGTGTTACTATCAGTCAAAATAAACCAAACGAGAAAGTAACTCTACAGCAAGGATATTATTCTGTCATGGTCAAATACGAAAGAAATCTAGACTTTCTTTACTATTGTTCCCTTCTTATTAACTAAGCACATGATTGCCAACACATGGATATTATTTATTAATTTGCTACCTGTTTAACAAGAGGTAAACTGCCTGTCTCCAACTGGATTCAATGTCATGACTGTGAAAAAAAATTAGCTTAGTAAAAAAAATCGTGAGTTCATCTCTGTCTTCAGGACAATTACCTTGGAAATAATAATTAGTTTTTAGGGGTTGATGTTCTCTGTTACTTTGTCCTTATCAGATAGGTACAAGCTTGAAGAGACAACTGCGAAGAACAAAAATTAAGCCAACATTTTAATAGACAAATGAGTATTATCGGTTTTATTGACTCTTGAATTTTTGTACTATATGCCTGCAAACTGAAGTAAATTGTGTCTTTGACACACCAATAACCATTCCATTCTAGATACCTCTCCCAAGCCCCTTGCTAATCATTGATTAGCATTATGATTCTGGCCAGTGAAAGGTGAGGGGAATTCTGGCAAGTGGGTGTCTGTAAAAGGTTTCTTCACTCCTAAGAGACCAAGGAGGAGACAGCATTCTCTGTCCTCTGGCCCTTTTTGCTTTGGGATATGATAAATGGCACTACATCAGCCAACTTAAAACCAGAAGGGATGCCAATCTCAGGGCAAAGCTGACACAGTGAGGGTGGCAGATCACAGAGACACATTTACCCCTGGGCTCCTGATGGATCTCTCAGCTCTTGGACCCAAACAACCTCTGCACCGCTTGTTCTGTTCAATAAATATCCTTCTTGACTAAGACAATTTTAGACAGTTTGATACAGCAAATAAATAAGTACTCTTTGGTCAGTTCAAATACTTGGCCAGTGCAGAAGCCAGCTTACGACCAAATAATTTACCCCATACAATGAGGTGAGCTACAGATCCAATTACCAAATAAATATAATAAAATTCAAAGTAAATACAATCCTGGGTAATTTACTAAATACACAGGATGACTGTCTCTCTTAAAAGAAAAAGAGATAAAAAGCTCAGTTAATCTCTCTTTCTGACATCAAAAGCCTTTGGCACCATTCCATTCCTTGAGGTCATCTCTGCCACATCTCCACGCATGTGTTTGCTTCTGTGGAGGCAAAAACCAGCGAGGAGGGAGGAAATCACTCTTCTGCCTTCTTTCTGTCCTGCTACAGCTGTCCTTGTTAGCTAACAGAGATTTTAGTTTACTTTCCACAAACACAAATTTATACCCAGAAGTAGTTTAGGTACCTTAGATAGTCACAGCACCTTTTTCCGGAAAAGCTCTAGGCCACTTCTGGGAATTACCTCACTTGTTCTTATAATAGCCCTGGAAGAGATTTCGTGTATTTTTCCCGGTGAGCCACTCTGCCATGAATCCTTCACAGGTATCTCATCTCGGAAAAACTCAGATGGGGCGTGGCTTCAGATTTCTTGCTCCATGATCTGTGTAAAAAGAGAACACAGGTAAAGTTAACCTGGCATCTTTGACATTTGGAATGAAGCGGGTGCTCTGGCTGTGGGTCTGTGTTTTAGTACTTTGTTTATTTATAACCCTAGATCAAGAGAGGATATTTGATCCTCATAAGCAGCATGACCTTCAGAAGGCTGAGGCAGGAGGATCACTTGAGCCCAGGAGTTCGAGGTTACAGTGACCTATGACTGTACTCCAGAGTGGGCGACAGAGCAAGACCCTGTCTCTAAAAAACAAAACAAAAGAAAAGAAAATCGTAGGACCAGGAACCACTGCCAGGATCCCAGGGTGGGATGAGAGCTCTCCTTCTTTCTTTGGCAGCCTTGATTCATATACTTTTTCTGAAGGCAGCTGGCATCTTCCTGTTCTTCACCTTCTACTTCCTTCTCTCCTCTCCCCTCCTGACTTCGTCCCCTTGGCTTCTTTTCCTCAAATACCTCAAAGACCAAACAGGTGGACTAGTGGAACGCGTGGTCCTCCTTGGTGTTTTGGATCATTATTCTAGTTCCTTTTCTAACTCCTTTTCCTCTCCGTCTAAACCTCAGTTTGACTGGCTTGCTAAGATACGAAAAATGAACCCTATTCAATGGCTTCTAAGAGCACATTTTAGACAAGCTGTGGTAAAAAGCCAGCCTGCTAAACCAAGGCATAATATTAACCTAAGTGTAATAACAAGATGTCATATTCCTTTCAGCTATAACCAATAGCAATGGCTTAGCACAGTTAAACCAATAATGATTATTTCAAAGGATAATACGTGTAAATTCTAAAGTCAGAAATTGGTATTCAAAACTATATTTACTTCAATTCACTTATACAAAGCTTATAAGCCAAACTGGTCATGGATTCTCACTAATAATGGGATAAGTGATTCTCCCTTTACCATTTGCTGTGGCAAAACAACATTAAATCTCACTTTCAAAATTTTATACGATCTATTAAAATCTTTTTCTTCAGATGAACTCTTTCCTAAACTACCATTCTTTTCTCTATTCTGTCACCCCGAGTGATTTTTCCAAAACATATATCCTACCCTTATTAAAATCTGTCATTGGCTCTCAGTGACATAGAATCAATCACTTTAGCAAAGTGTGTAAGTGCCTTCGTGATCTGGCCTCTGCCTCTCCTCTCTTACCTCGCACTTCATGGTATATGCATATATACATACACACATATATAAATTTACTCATACAATAGCTCGTATAAAGTAGGTTTTCCATAAAAGCTGGAGGTTTTATAGTATTAGTAGTAGTGATAATAGCAATCATAGTATTGTGGTTATTATTTTTTTTGTAAAATGACAATAACACTATTCATAATATCCATTGGACAGACCCATGCATCAGAGATAGAGCATTAGATTGTTAAATAAATTCATAATCCTTTAATAAATGTTAGTTCTCTCTACTTCATGGCCACAAGCTTAATTAATGCTACTTTCCTTGTCTTCACAGCACACAAGAAACTAGGTTTTAAATACTTTAACCTCCAGCTTGACATATAATGAGCATGATGTTAAATAACCAAAATATCTATTTAGATACATTTCTAATAAAATCTCTGAGCGCTTTCTGCTGGGGGGCGGAGGGGGCTGAGGTGGGGAGGGCTGGATATCAAAGAAAAAATAAGTTAAGGAGGAGTAAAAGAGTGGCGTTTGAGGAAGCATCCCACAAGTTTCTGATTTGCCTGAGTTCTCTCTCGTCTCCCTATCCTTGTGAAAATCACTGATTTACAGATCGGAGGAAATATATTTCATGGCCTGGGCTTCAAATGGGAGAGATTTTTTTTTTTTTGCAGTAATTTCTGCACATGGATGAATTTATATTCCAATTTAGACCACATATTCCAAACATTATACCTTAATAAGATTTCTATCTCACTCATCTTTAAAAGCAGACCATAGCTTACAGATTAACCACGATATAAAATTAGACTTTTTAAAGTAGTTCTGATCATCAGTGAGCACAAGAATCACATGTGCTACTAGTTAAAGATGCAGATTTCTGGATTCAGTCTCTGGAGATTCTGAAAAAAGTAGGCCCGAGGCAGGGCGCAGGGATCTGCATTTTTAATAAGCTCCCCAAGTGAATTTGGTGCAGGTGGTATATGAACTATAATTTGAAAAAGGATGCTCCAAAATAAAAAGAGTAGAGATTACTAGGAATATGATATGAGTGCTTTCTAAGATCAAGGCTGGAATTTAGCTCTAGTGTCCACAGTAGCTAAGAAAAAATGGAAGCACACTAGAGCACATGAATTTGTTCTATTTTAGGAAACAAAACAAAACAAACACAATTCCCAAGAGTCGTATATAAAAAGCAACCTTTCTTCAAGAACTAAACTGAAGGGAAGAAAGTTTGCTTAGGATATAGCATAAGGGAAACTAGGTAACATGCTCAAGAGATATCTTAAACTTACTTTTGTAAAGACTCATACAAGCTTTAATCAAATAAGTCTTCTTGTAATGGCTAAAATTAAACTCAGTGAATTCCCTTTAGAAAGTGATGAGATATGATGGTTCAGAAACTGCCTTCAGATGATCTATTGTGTGTGTTGGACCTGGAGATCCCCCAAAAACGGTTAGCCTGCATTTGAAATTGTCTTAATAGAATTACAGCATTTTAGAAATTTAAGGGAAATTCTTCATTTCACAAATGAAGAAGTGGTGGCTCGAAGAGTATGATGGAAGCTTTATCTTGAAAAGGTAGGAATCTTGAACAAAGTTGCTTTAATTTTATTTTACCTAACCCGCTTGCATTTATTATTGTTATTAATGTTATGACTAATATTGACAATTTAATTTTATAGAGGTAAGTTCAGTTGTTTATATTTTAGCTTAGTATGACAATTTATTTATCCTTTAAGATCTTTTAGTCCCCAGTGTTTTTAAAATTTTCATTTTGCTGTAGCCCCATTGTTTTTAGCATCATTTTGCCTCTTTACCCTTTCACTATTTCTGGCCATTTATGCTATTTTCTTTTCTTTCAATCCGTTTTATCTTCCTTTATGCTGCTACATGATATACCTACTTCAGAATTATCCAGATCAAAACCATTTGTGTCATGCCTTAGACTATAAAAATCTGTCTCTCGGCACTTAGTGCAAGGGCTGAAGCAGACTCAAGGCCGCTCACTGAAAAACTCACAGGATTTGCCAGCAGGTCTCTGGCAGCGTTGCTCCATGAGGAAGGGGCAGCCTTCCATCTGGGTGGGAACCCTGCTTGGCTCTTTAACTTTTGCAGTGGGTCACAGTCCTACCTACCATCTGCTCATTTGGTTTTAAGACTTGAGGTCCTTATGAAGAAGGTAACTTCAAATGGCCAAACCACCAAGATACCATGAAATGAAATACTGGAATGTTGTCTAGGAAACAAACCATACACCCACTTCTCAGGGCACTCTAGAGATTCTCCTAGTAATAAATCTGACCACCCTCATGGTGATCCATGTTAACTTAAAATCTTAGATTTCTTTCTGTTTGTTGTATAAAATTCATTTCTGCCTTTACTCTAAAAATGTCAAGCCCAGGAGGCTCGGAGCTGAATGTACCTTTTAAAAGAATAACTTCATTAATCCACAGTCTTTAACAGGCGTATCTTTAACATTTTCTCTATTTTCTTTGTTTTCAACTACATATTGCACTAGGAGTTTTAAAAAAGTAATATGCCACTTTACTTTTTAAAAGATGAAATATAATAAATAAAAATCGAATTCCTCAAGTATGTAATTGAAAAGATTTATTCATTCTTAGGCAAGATTCTATGCTTCTTAGAACCATTTTTCTCAAGGAATATGTTTAATCTTATAATGAAAATAAATATTAAAAATTGAACTTGGAAGCACAGTATCCTAAAATTGGGAAGGATATTTCAGGCCATCTGGTTTCACCAATCTAGTTTAAAGCAGTGGTTCTTAAAATTTAGCATCACAATCACCTGGAGAGCTTCTTGTTCAAACACAGCTTTCTGGGCCCCACCCCAGAATTACTGATTCAGTAGATATGGGTGGAACCCAATTTCTCATTTCTAACAAATGCATGGGTAATGTTGATGTTGCTGGCCCAGGAACCACACTTTGACAATGCCTAGCTTTTAGAATCCAGAATTTTATGTTTTCTTTTTTTTTTTTTTTTTTTTTGAAGTTAGAAACATATATACCAGTCATATCACTTCCATTTTTATGATTTCTCAAAGATGACAATCATAGCTTCTTCAGTCTCATTTATTCATTCAGTGTCCTGTGGTGTAATTTCTCTAATCCTGGAACCTTGAAATGATTTATAGCAGTATTTTACAGAAGCCCGCAAAAGCTTTCTAACTGTCTCCCTGCTTCCAGCATGACTCTTTTATAGGCTATTTTCACCCCAGCAGTCAGAGTGATCTTGGGAAAACAAAAATCAAATCATGTCATTCTTCTGCTCAGAAGACCCCAGGAGCTACCCAGAATAAAGGCCAAAATTCTTACAATTGCTTACAAAGCCATATGATCTGACCTTCTGGTTATTTAGATGAACTCACCTCCTTCTAGTGTGCTCTTCCTTCAGTTCTTTCTAGCCAAACTGGCTTCTGGCTGTCCTCTGTGCCTGGATGCACACACACATACTGTTCTCTCAACCTGGAATGCTTTTCCTCTAGTAAGCTGAATGACTAACTCTCTGTCTCCTTTAAGTCTTGAACAAAAGTTTGCCTTCTTAGAAAGATCTGCTCATGCTTCCCTTCCAATCCCATACTCTGTACTATTGTTCCCAAAGCACTTATCGCCTTATTATGTACTATATAATTTACTTGTGATGTTTATTATTCATTTTCTGTCTCTCCTGGGTAGCACGCAAGCCTCACAGGGGCTGGAATATTTGCCTTTTTGGAGTCTATTTTGTTTGCCAATGATTCTCATGTGTTTAGAACAGTGCATGGCACTTAGTAGGTGCTCCAGAAATATTTTTTCAATCAATGAATTATTTAATTTTGGCTTCTCAAAAAATTTAGTAATTTTTATTTAGATTTACTATTTGTAATTCTGCCCACTCTTTAGAATGTCATGTATTCTGTTTATGGCAACATAGTTTATGGTAGCAATCTCTAGAAAACAGAACTGTCCACTAATAGAGGATTGGTTGAGTAAACAGGGTAACTTAGTTTTGTACCAAACAGCTATCAGCATGATAAAACATAAAAGGACTCCATGTAGGAACAATGGACAAATTCTCTATAGGGACCATATTTCCTAATTATGTGGTTCTATTTAATCTAGACCAAAATACATACATTAAAATACTCTTTACCAGAAAGATAATTGTATAACTATGCCAAGTTTACTAGACTCTCTTTAAAACAAAGCAAATTGAGGACAGAATACTTCACTCAAAGTGTTTCCTACTCCAAAATATCTTAGAGAAGTAACAAAAATGATAATAGAGAACATGGATTAAGCGTGCACTTGCGCTTACACTGGCCAAGCGGAGATTAGTTCATTTAGTATTCACACCAACCACATGATTGGTGTGAAGTGGAAGGTTCAGAGAGGATAAGTAACTTGCCCAAGGCCACATGGCTAGTAAACGCTGCCATCAAATCCAATGACATTTTTTGGGGGGAAGAGTAATCAAAGTCTTTCTACAACTATTTTACCAATAGACTTTTCCAGCTTCATCTTACATTCTCTGCATATATATGCTCTTCTCTAGTCAAACTCATCTGTTTGTCATTGCCTGAAAGACCCCAGCCTCTGGTGTCTTGCATTCAAAAATGTTCCCTTTTCCTGAAAACCATTCCCCACCAATTGTTGCCTGTTAAAATCCTTCCTACACTCCAAGCCTCGTTGTATCACAATTCTGAGTCAGAAGTGATTTTGTCTTCCTCTGAACTCCCATAGCAAACACATATTTAGTCTCTAATTTTTTTACAATAATTATAATATTCTGCCTTCTGTTGTTATTGAGGATGTGCCTTGTTGCTTCTATATTTACTATTAAATTCCTTGAGGGGAAGGATTTACTACCTACCATAGTAAGCAGGAAATTATTGGATATCTGTTGAATACAATTACCTAAAAAGCATTCTACAAACATCCTATCCAATGTGGTAGCCACTGACCACATGTAGGAACTGAGCACTTGAAATGTGGATCAGTGCCAAACTTTGGAATGATAATATTTTGGATATATTTGTTTAAATAAAATATATCATTCATAAAATTCACTTCGCTTTTGTCTTTTTTGATGTTAGCATCTAAAAAATTTAAAAGCACATATGTGGATCTCATTATATTTCCACTGGATATTGCTTTTCTTGGATATACGTTTCCCCTACTCCATCACCCCCTTCCAAGTGATCTAACCCATGAACAAATGCATGAATTAAGAAAGGGGGCAAGTCCCTATTCTGGGATATTCTAAAAGGCGCAGGGCGCTCTCTCTGAATTGATAGTTTTTCTATTTTATTTTGTCAGATTGTTGCTTTTTTACTTAAATCGTAGGATTTTGGACCAAGAAACACTAGTGAAAAAATCACTTTGTCCATAAGGGAACAATCTGTGTGTGTGTGTGTGTGTGTGTGTGTGTGTGCATGTGTGTGTGCGCACGCAGTGGAACACAAACCACACTTAAATCTGAGCATAACAGAATTGTAGGAAGCTTTCTCTTTTGAAGTAAACTGGCAATGTGGCAAACAAAGCAAACGGCATTCTCAGAACAATCCTTGATCCATATTACTACTGTAACATCAGCCACAATAGACAGCCCTGCGAGTTGCCTTCAGCCACGTTTCTCCTACTGTTTGCCGGTACCATTTGCTTTAGGCAGTTTCTTTCCAGCCAAACACAGACTGTTTACTGACTGTAATCAAAATGACAGCGCACTGTTTTCACAACTGAGTGTTGAGAGTCGATTGCCTTTTTCACTTGGCAACCTGAGGGAAATTTAGAACTGGGATCTTGAGGTACAACTCGCATTACTTGAAGATGGCGGTGCTGACTATTCCACCTGTTATCTGCACTCTTTCAAGATTTAAAATATGAAGGATTGGGGTTTATCTAGCCTAGAGCAGAGAGGTTTTAATCACTGCCTACAGATCAATGCAAGTGGTAAACTACGCCAGAGAGTAGGATTTTAGGTGGGTCCGAAGTTCGGCTGTTGTGTGATTCTTCATTAGCCACTAGCAACCACATGAAGTAAACATGCCTGTGGGGAGATGGTTATAATGCTACAGAGTCAGATTGCCCTAAGATGGGGCCACAGAAGATAGTGCAACACAATATAAAAACATGTTCCTGCCACACGTTCTTTTAGAAAAAGGATTTAATGAAAAGGTAAGAGTGAGAGGAAAATAGAAGAAAAGGAATACAAGTTACAATTAAGGCAACCTGTGTTCTAGACTTGTATCTGCTATCACTTGCTGTGATATATTGAACCTTCACGATCTTGGGTGTTTAGTGTCCACATCTATTAAAACAGAAGGGAGAGGAGGAAAATTGACCTGTTAATTTGTAGCACCTCTTTTGTCTCTAAAACTCTAGTTCAGTGTCCAGGCTTTGGACTGTGTACTAGATGTACTCCAAATGTTCTGAGATAAAATGGTCTGAGGGTATTGCAATACCATAATTCTCTGAATAAGGGTCATTGAATCCTGTACTAATCATGTTACTGATGTATGTGCGCTATCCTTATTAAAGGATATCTTCATTTTTAGAAGGCTTTAGTGAACTAGGTGCTTGCATAGGTCCTCTCTAGCTCAAATTTAAACTGTTTTGATGAATAAATAATATGAATGCCTTGACTGGAACATAGCTTGAAGACTGGTTGCTGTAAAGAACTATCCCTTGTATCCTTTCTAACTCTAGATTTTTGAGTTTATGTACATGAGTTCTTCATGAAATGGTAATATCAAAAATTTCGTCATCTGGGAAATTCTATACAAATTGCAGTTAAAAATAAAAACACAAAACTTCTGGTTTTTAGTGAAATATGGCCAGTCACTTGGTTAAACCTCCCCAAAATAGAGCACATTGAAATAAAGAAAAGGTGAAAAAATATCTTTTCTAGGATCTGAATTCAGGACCCAGAAAGTCTTGTGTTTTTCCTTCAGCCAATGAGCACATCACTAGCACCAAAATAGAGCGAGGGACTGCTGCGCGCGCTGCCCTGATTTAGGTGTGGATGATGCGGTTACTGCAGCAGCGGGGAACACAGAGTGGAAGGTCTCCACGAGTAAAGGCAGGAGGATGCTGTTCAGCACTCAATTCTTTTGAGGCTAAAGGAAAGACAGAATGCCACAGGTAAGAGAAAATTACATATGATGCAAAATTTTACTTTAGATAGTGATTGCAGCAAGCAAACTGCTAAGGACAGCCAAGAAGACTGGCATGACCTGTCTGTTGTCACCCTTTTGAGGAAAGAGGATGTAGTAAGTAAGAAACTGACTAGAGAGGGCAGCAATCCTGAGCAGAAACCTAAGAAGAGCTAAGGGAGTAGATACCAGGAAGGATAAATGTCCTACCATGTGCCAGGTGGGCCACCTGAACTGTCTCCTCAAGGACATGGATGATTCAGGATCCTGATAAATTTTGCCCTTGCAAAATTGGACATTGAGTTCACTCATTCTTCAAGTGCCACCCTCCTTTAAAAATTAATAGACTTTAGTTTTTTTAGAGCAATTTCAGGTTTACAGAAAAAACGTTTGGAAGGTACAGAGAGTTCCCCCATCAAGTGCCCCTTTTTGTGTCTTAAATATTTAGTCTTCAAAATTTTCATTCAGAAAGAAATTGAGAGAATAAATAGAAAATATTTTGTTATGTGTAAAACTTCCCAAATTTAGCTATCTTGAGTGATACAGATCATTGAAAGCAATGTATACTATTTTCTGATTAAATTGATCTCATAGGGTGTTGGCACCACTGTAGTGCATTTAATGGGATTTTAAAAGAAATGTCTTACCACGACTCGGGATAATTTTAAGGTACTGAGTTAAAAAAAAATAACTTGTCCTACAAAATGCGTAAGAGATAGCTCACTATTGTTGTTTTAGTTGTGCCTCTTAACTCTTTTGTATTAATTTGCATAGAGATCTGCATCATGATTCGGATGTGCTCTGCCACTTTTCATTTACTCTTAAGCATTACCGCTTCCTTCGCAAAATGTATTAAATGCTTTTGAATAAGAAGTTGGAATGCTTTCCCCAAAAGAATCAAGTTAGTTCTTAACCCTTGTCACCATGTTGGTAGAGGGGAATGGTTATATCAACTATAAACTATTCTTTCTTTATACTGATTATTTTAAGGTGAACTTTCTTCAAAAAAACCCCACTGGTACAGCTTGGTTCAGGCTTTCATTCTTATTAAGATCTTACTGGTTTACTATTTATATTTTTATTTCAGACTTCCCAAATACTTTGTTTATAAAGGTAGGATGTAATCTTTTAAAAAGCGAGTGATCCAATCTCAGTGGGAGAACCCAAGCACAGTGTCACAGACGTTCCTCATAAGCCTGGCCTTGAATATGGTAATGTGTGTCTTCTGTTTACCACAGAAGCACCAGACAGCTACTTCGAAATATGGATGTTCCCACACTGAGATTTCAAAGATCTTTTCTATATGATCATAATTTTACTGACCAGGTTGACAACATGTCAGAGGTAGTGAAGAAAGTATAGTTAAATATTCATATTAAATGACACTCCCGTAGAAAAAAGACTTTAGGACATAAACTGCTCTAAAGGACATAGAGGGTTGTCCTCTATGTCTCCTCCCCAGCTGTGGGAAAGACTGTGGGAAACCAACATGTAACAGTAACTGGAGTGTTAACCCAGGGAATGTCTCCTTACAGAGCTGCAAAAGCTGACTCATCTTAGGAATGGGATTCTTTTTAAGAAATGCAATTAATTATTAATTTCACTTAGCTATTAGGTTAATTCACTTTTTTTCCTCAGAAATAGCACTTTCTGAAAATACCTTTTAAAATGCATTTTGGCTTTTAAAAATGTGTTGGTTTACAGAAACTGATTTTCCTCTTAATCTGCCAAAATTTCATTTTCAAAAAATTAAAAATCGAAGTATTGCGTTTCCAGCCGGATGACTTACATATTCAAAGAGTGTCTTTCCATAGACCACTTTTATTTGATTATTTAAGATTTAATCCTCAAGGCAGCAATTTATAAGGTACAGAATCAAAAGGAGAGTGAATCTATGGTTGTACAAATTGATGTTATGGATGCTTACTTCCAAGTAAGCACAACTGTTTGTATGGTTAGCTTGCAAAAGATACCATAACCAGAAGTTAGGTCAACTTTCACACAGAATTAAGGGTAAGAAATCAGTAATTTGAAATATAAAATTACTTAAACACATAGTATAAATGCCAACTTGTTCAACCAAGGGAGAAATGGATGAGTGTATTTTTTATTTTCTTAAGTACTTGCATTCTGTCTTTACTTAATACATACTCACTAATTAGCATTTTGAAATTATTTTGAAAAACATTTGTCAGCTATTTTTCACTTCTCTAGCCAAGTTTTCATTGGCTTCTCTTATTTTTCTCTGCCTTCCTTTAGTCAGCTGGGTTTCAAACCTGGCTGCACATTTGAGCTACATTTACAAAGCTTTTAAACAAACACCATACCCAGAGAACCTGACTGAATTGGTCGAAGCTGAAGCCAAGCATGTACATCCACAGCAGGGGGACACTCTGTGAATAAACTCATAGCATTCTACCTCTTTGTCTTCTCTCAGCATGTTTGCGTATCTCTTTCCCTTCAGCTGTTTTTTTCTCCTGCCATTTTTATTAGTGAGTTTTATAAATCTAATTTTTTCTCATTTCCCATTTTATTTTTTCTATCTCATTTCCCATTTACTGACCAAGAATAAAAAAAGAGTATGATTCACAACATAATTGTGAACTATACATTTGCCTGTTCCTCCAATGCTAATTTAATATTATACATTAATTTTTGATATCAATATACAAAGATTGATAATAAGACTAATGCAATTATTGAAAACAAATATTAAGAAAGAATTTAACTGTATTATTAAAGGTGATAAAATTTTTAGAACTTTGAGACCATTTAGGACTCAAGGGCATGTAAATATCCCATCAATAATATTTCTCCATTTCACGGCAAAAGGACAAATGTTTGCCCTAAATTTTAAGCTTTAAAGACAAATTTCAATAGTTTCAGAACAGAGCAGAAGTGGAATATTACCTAACCAACTAACACATCAGGAACAAGATATCAACAGTAAGGGAAGCACTAATAGCGACAGAAAAATAAAAATCAGGCATGGTGGTGCATCTATAGTCCTAGCTATTCAGGAGGCTTGGGTGGGAGGACTGCTTGAGCCCAGGAGTTCAAAGCCATCCTGGGCAATATAGTGAGACCTTCTCATCTCTAAATAATAAAAATAAAGAAAGAACAAAGGAAAAAAAAAAGGATCTATGATGCTAAGTGCAGTGGTGGTGTAAATATCAGCAGGAAAAACGAAAACCAGGGAGATAATGCATGGATTTAAGAATTTGAAATGAAACAGGCTGAAGGAGCCCAGAGTAGCAAATAAGAAATCTGAGCACTAATGTGGCTGTGCTTGTAAATACGGTCAGCAATTTCCTGTCCATGAGGTTTATTTTCCCTCACTGACAAACATTCTGGTTGGATTGGCAAAAGGGAAAAAACGTGGCCCATATCTTGGCTATATCCTGCTGTAGGTGTGTTTTATTGGCTCTATCTGATATTGTGAATAATTTGAAATAGATGACATTTAACAGGAAGGAGATCTCTACTGGATTTTTTGGCTTCTTTGGAGAAATCCTTTGATTTAACAATATCCTAGCCCTGAGAAGGAGTTTCCCCTTTTTCAAAAGGGCGTGCATGTGCCTTTCGGCTCCTGAGTTCCAACCTGAATGGCTTCACTCATTTCTCTTACCCACTTTCCCAAATAGGAATTGGTGTTTGTTTCATCTAGAATTATTCTTTAAGGTCATTTCTGACCCTGACATAAATTCCATGAAAAGAAAATGCTCAGAATACTTTGGAACATCTTTGGTAAGGTAGAACAAAAATAACTTATAAAGAGAGAAATAAATGTCACGAGCAGAAATACCAAGGAGACAGAGAAATTAATGAATAGGCGACTATTTCTCACATAGAAACTTAAGCCCACAAAATGTGTCCTATTAAATCTTATGCAAGAATATGTTGGATTGTAGTCCAGAAGCACAATGACACTTCTTAGAAATAAAAATTGAGATTTCGTTAATTATTAGAAGTAAGAACTGGATTTAGTGAATTATTCCAGTTCAAATGCTTGGTAAAGGAAAAGGACAAAATGTTCTGTACAACCCAAGTAAGAATAAAGTATATGCTGAATATCAGGAGATTAGAATTCCCAAAAGGGAGCTTCTTGGCAGAAAATGGCCAAAGTTATTTAAAGAGTGACTTCCCATCTTTGAATTAACCCATTGAATGAAACAATATTAAACCACTCTTTCATAATTTAGAGGCTGTCACTTTGCTCCAGCACAGAGCTTAATCACATGAAGCACTCCTTATATGCAGTGTCTAAAAGAATGAAAGCCTAATTCAATTGTTACAGAAATAACTCCAGACTTCTACAAGGTTTCTCTGAACTAAAACAACCCCTCAAAATTTCGTTATACAATCACCCCCAGCATATGTCTATATGCACTGTATTTTAATATTCTAAACCTGCTTGTAAATTACTTTTAAGTAGTTCTTTATTCATATATCTTGGTCAAAAACATCTTTAAAATTCCTTCCATAATGTTCTTTATCACTTCAAATCCTGAAAGGAAAGGGGCGAGGTATAAAAAAAAATCAATCAGTAAATACTTGGCACATTGAAACTTGTGGTATCCAGTTAAGTAGGTATTCACACAAATTTTAAAGAATTCTTCTACTGTGGCTGATTATGTGTTTGGTTGTAGATTCAAATTTCAGATATGCAAAGAGCTGGTGCCCATCAGGCAGTTCATAGAACAAAGTGTGTCTTTGCTTAGCAAGAGAGCAAGATTTTATTTATTGCTGTATTATTAAGTAAATGAAAATTAACACTATTCTGCTCTGAAATTAGTGTCTGTATTTGTTACAATCCATTCAAACGTAACCAAATAATGTGTTAACTTTACCCCAGAGTGAAAAATATTGCCAAGAACTGAACTAAAAGTAGTTTTCTAATCAAAGATAAATGTGTGAATTTGCAACAGAAAGCAACAACATGATTGGCTTTTTCCCTCCTTGAATTTTATGACTACCTCAAAAAACAATCTACCTGAAGAAATAAAATAGTTCACATGTCAGGTTCTGTACTCACTTGCCATGAAAGTTGTTTATGGGGTACAATTTAAGAGAAAGCAAAGATCATTTCAAATTAAGATTAATCGACATTTAAAAATATTAATAGAACCTAAAAGTACGGAAACAAACTGTTATCTTAAATTATATTTCAATAATAGGTGGGTAATTAACCGTCATAGTTTTGGAAAAATGGTAAAAAGCGACCATAAATATTAAGGTGGGAATGAATAATATGTTTTTAGATGACAAATCAAACATTAATTCAGTGAGTTCACAATGCTTCTATACATGAATGATGAGAAAAAAGTAATCCGTACAGCAACCCATGTGAAGAAATTTCACTATCTAGTCACATGCTCATTTTTCAGTGAAAGAAATGTGTCTTTAAATGCTTATACAGTTCACTTCAACCCTAAAAATAAGGACTCAGAAGAGCTGGGAATGACGTAGAGCCAAGGGAGATAGACTAGCAACAAATTGCAAGCACAGCATTTGTCTAATTGAGAAACCTTATCCTATTTTTAAGTCTCCCAAGCTCTTAGCCATCTCTGATCTGCCTAATCATGAGTCCATTAAGTCATCTTGACTGCCATGAAGATGAAGATGACAGCTCAGTTACTTGAATCAGTTTAAAGAGGCCCAGGGTGGTTGAAGAGAAGGATTAGGAAGCCTGGGGTGCTGAAAGGTCATCCCTGTTCTAGCTCCCAAAGATCCCAGTAGCACATAGCTGTCAGGAGTGCAAAGCTGCACTTAGAAAAAAACCTTTGGAGGGAAGCAGGGATTTTGCAGTATGTCAACGATTTCCCCAGGCACAATTTGCCTTTCCACCTTTTATTGTACCATTAATAAGTTTTAAGCAGTAGAGAGTTTGGGAGTTGATCGCATAGCCAAGACTTTGGGATTTAGGCTCAGTAATCTGGTGGTCACAGAATAAATCACTTGGCATTTAAATGTGACTTTCGGTAAAATCTAAATTGCGTTTGTGAATCTTCACAGAGGCCTTTTGTCTAATAGGTATATCCTATTAAGCAAAGGGCAGCATAGCTTCTTGCCTCTATTTTGTTAAAAAGAAGAAAGCCTTTGAAGTGGAGTCCATGACAACATATCATTGGGCATAAAGAACTGTCTTCTAGAAGGTATTATGGGAGTTCTACAAACTGTTCAGGAAATGCCCAGATGTTAGCTCTAGTTGATATGATTATAGGTAACACATTTGCTGTTGTTTCAGCGAGGGCATTCTTCCAGGATGAAAATTGTTCACTTTTCAGCTACAGAATTTCTTGGCAGTTTCATTCTATTCTTCCTGTTGTGGTGGAAGATACTATATCACCAGCACTAATAATGACAATAATAACAATGATGAAAACTTACTGCCTTTATCTTTGTCCTGGTCCTTTTGATGAGGGCTAGGAAGGCAGCAGTAGAGAAGAAGGAGGCATGTGACTATGTTCCAGGATATACTAAGCACTGAACAGCCACAGCCATTATTTTAGTTATACAATCCTGTAACACAGGAATTATAATTCCTATTTTATAAAAGATGTAATAGTGGCTCAGAAAGTTTAAACAATTTGTCAAGTAATAGCAGAGATAGGATTCAACCTGCCAAGCTCTTGCTCTTAACTACTTCTCCCTGTTGTTCCCTACCTTTTCCACTGCAGAAGGAACTGGCCAAGAATCTTTAAAACATCCCTATTCCTCTGTTTCTCTATTCTGATGTTTAGCACAACATTCATCATAATATACAACTCAGTGAGAATCGATCAAAGTTGTATCATAATTAAGGTGAGCAATCAACTGGAGAAAATTCAAATAAATTAGAATCACAGAATTTTAAAAATGAAAAATGTCCTAATATATCTTTGATTCTAATTTCCGTCTTTTACAAGCAAGGAACATGCATTTCAGTGACACTTGGTGTCTTTTCTGAGGTGACAAAGCTCATTAGTAGCAAAGCTTGAAACAGACTCCAAGATTTTCAGCTCAAGAGTTCAACCTACTTATCTTTGCTACACAAAGAAATTACAGTATTACTCTTGACCTTACAAACGAAATCACCATTAGATTCTTTTAAAGAATAAGGTACTCAAACCGATACATTGTTAAATCAAAACAGGTTTGATTTCTAAAAATTTTCAAAGAGCACATTTAGTGAAGAACTCTGTGTGCATTTGCTTTTCACATTGTGACCACATGTATAGATGAACAATTAAGAGATCGTTGCAACTATACCAAGAAAAAAAAAGTGCTAACATTTGGGGCCAAAATACAAGCATCCATTCATAAATGTAAACCAATTCAATCAAGACCAGCTCTGGTGTTTACACAGAACAAAGCTACTCACATTCAATCAGTCACCTGTAGAGAAGCATGGTGTATACAATACACTGGAGTCAATTAACAGCCATTTCTGGAACACTGTCCAAAGAAACAGTTTTCTTTATATCCTCTGGTGGGAGTTCTTTGGAAATACACAAGACCCAGGGCTTTCCTCTCAGGAACTCCTATTTTGAAATGTTTTCAGGGGGACTATTATTGCTACTCAATGTAAAATATTAATATTAAGTAAGATATCAGTATTTTTTACCGTATTATTACAAATTACAGTTCAGAGGCCTCAAGTCCTAGTTTTGAAGCCCTTTCAGCTAGTATTGTCTGGAAACCCTGGTTGAAATCAGAGTTCTTTATTTCATTTGGGAACACACTATTTGGAGTCAATGTAATGAAATATTTCCATGAAAATTTCTATAAGCACTAATGCCTTTATCTTCGTCCTCATAAGCTACATCACACTACCTGTTATATATTTTAAAAACCGGTATGATTTTTAAAACGTCTTTCAATTAATACCTATAAATTTTCTGTCAATAGTTTCCTACTCTAAGTATGTGCTTTCTAACTAATGGAAACATTTATGCTTATGCTATAAAATACATTAAAGACAATTACAGAAAATATAGCTCATAGATGAAGTGAATTATTGTTTTTTGGCTCAAGTGGCTGTTCCTCGTAATTAATAATAATAGTAATAATAATAATAACCAGTCATTAAATCCACACAGACAAAAATAAACAGAAATCTGTCATGCTTATGGGACAATTCATTAGGAAACATACTTTTAAATCAATAAATTAAAAGGTAAGCATTTAATGTAAAATGAATATATTAAAGGATAAAGAAATAGCTCACTACAAAGCAAACAGGAATCATTTTATTATTATAGGATTAAATCTCTTTTCAATGATTAGTATCAGTGCTCTTTTCCCTCTATGGAAACAGATTCTAGAGAAAAATGATACTGTGTTTCAAATAGCCAAACACCTCTATATTGTTATCACTCTCTATATGCATATGGCCTCTCCAAAGCCGTTAAATGAAAGACTAAAGCACAAGAATGATAGTTCCAATTTCACTGTACATTTCTGTTTTAAAAATACTGGACACATTGGACATTTAAATAGATGATATACAACCATGAAACCCATTAGGTTAGCTTTAAGTATAATAAAAATATTTTCTCTGAATATAATGAATCATAAGCATTTATACGTTTCAAAAACACAAGATCATTGGTCCCTAGTCTGTTCCATAAGTCACCATTTCTAGATAGAGGCTCTATTTCCTTTGAAAGATAAAGAAATAGTAAGCAGTTCACACATCAAATGATGTCTTTAGTTCCTGTAATTTACATTTTAACAACATTGGGTTAAAAATAGCAGCATGAATTTGATTTTAAAATGAGAAAAATGACCGAGCAGCTAGCTTCTATGGTGCAAATAATTAAATGTTTTGTCAGCTTACCTGATAAAACAGAGCCTTAGGAATCACAGCATAACAAAGCCCAGCATCCAAGATGGTTAGAGTATACCGTGGCTTTCCCTGCAGTTGTTCAGATTTTTGGCCACAGAGGTTTACAAATTAATTACAATTTTTTTTCTTGCTTTCTCTGTGGAAAAGAAAACAAAGAGACCTTTCCAGAATCCTCTCTGGTTATGCCTCCGCTTCCTGTTCTGAGATTCACTCTATGGTACCCAACATATATCAGAAAACAGCTTTGAGAGAAAAAAAAAAAAAAAGCTGACGGCACTTAACATGGTATCGCCATCTACTGGCAGACGCACAAAATTGAACAAAAGAAAAAACATTCCCATTATCCTCTATCACAGGGAGGAAGGTAAACCTGTGTGGAAGCATTGCTAATCATGTAAGTGCCCCAACATGACAACGGTGAGGTGATGCGGGGTAAAATTCCCCAACACACTAAAAAAATGTAACCTCTCTACTACATATGAATGTGTACAAAGAGATTCTTTTGCATATTCAGTTATTTGCATCTCCCTAATACTTTTTTTCTAAATGTTATCACTTTGTTTCGCAAAGTTGTTTCACCCATAAACTACTAAAATTTTTTGAAAAGCTATACATTTATGCTGGGAAATTGAGGTTTTAGATTATATTACACCTTATGGGTAGAGTTTTGTAAAATCTCTCCTATGGCCTACTCTGGTCTTCTGAAAACTTTGTCTCTTCATGAGTTGAGTTATTTTCAATGTGAATCTGAATCCTTAGAGAACAGCATAATACATATTCCCTGATAGCATTTTTGTGTTGCTTCCTGGTAAAACATTTATGAAAAAATCTAAATGTGGAAAAATATTCTATACTTCAGTGAATCCTACTTAACTTAGATCTTTGGATTCTTTTGGGGTGTGTGTGATGCCAGAAACTATTGAAATTCATCTTACAGGAGATAATTCAAATCAATGATTGTATATTATATCTTTCAGCTTTTAAAATACTTAAGAAAATGTGTCGTTTACAAGGATATTAAAACACAATACGTAGCAAAATAAATTTTTCTTTTATCAGTTATTAAATTTCTCAAAATGTTATTTTTCATTTGACTTTTTATATTTACTTTAGAGCAAACAACTATAATTTAATCGGAATTTATCATGAACTAATTAAATTAAATATGTTCATATTGATGAAACAACTATTTGGATAGGCAACTATGTCAAACATTATCTTAGATTTGAAAAGACAAAGAAACGAAGTGCCTATCATTAAGGAGCTCGTAGAATGAAGAGAGACAAATATAGCTGATAGCATATTTTCAAGCCATGTGCTTAAGAAATGTTATTTACATACTTAGTTTTTAATTACAGTCCCCATTTTGCCTGATGTGGCAAAATAAAAATAAATCTAGTCAGTTCCAGATAAACTGAATCACTTGAGGCTTTTCTCGATTATTTCAGGTTTACACTAAACCAGTGCATGGTTTTCCTCTTTCCTCTCTCCTTCTCACTGAGACTGATCTAAGTTCAGGAATATTTACAAACATGGAGAAAGCAGAATGTGGTCCCTGACCTCCCTATTTTCTATGTAGGCATCTACTAAGGCGCAGAATCCTGCCTGGTGCATGAACATTATTTTCCCTCCACATCTACCGGTGTACCCACGTTCCCATGTGGCCCTGGGAGTCTCATCCATGCAACTTTGCATAGTAGCATCCCCTTTTTGTCAGCTCTTCCTCTCAGATAATTTGTCCCTGCCCTTGGGGGAGGAGGGAATAAAAAAAAGTGACATCTTTCCAGGGTCCTTTGGGCTGTCATGGCTGACTTAAGCCCTGCTCCCTGCCCCAGGCACTCTGCTTAGACATCTCTGTTCTACTGCTTCTAGCTCATGGGATGTGAAGTGCTCTGTGGGCTTCAAGCAAGGGAGACACAATCTCTGCTACGCTTGAATAATCCAACTTCTCATCTTTCCACCATTTTAGTTAATTGTGGGTGGGCAAACTGTGTAGGGGGCCATTGTCAGAGACTCATTTGCTTCTTCACAAACTTCCTTTTTAGACTCAAATGAGTTTTGCCTGAATCTCTTCTTTGTGAGCCTTAGGTAAACTGGATCCACATGTCTTCCTCTTGAATCTTTCTGTTTTATACCTAATGTCTGAGTTGACTAGGGCTTTTGTAACAAACTACCATCCTGGTGGCTTAGACACTGAGAAATTTATTATCTCACTGTTCGAGCAGGGTGGGGTGGAGGTGGGGGCTTGAGGGCCAGAATCAAGGTATCGACAGGACCATGCTTCCTCTCAAAACTACAGGGGAAGGATCCTTCCTTGTCTATTAGCTTCTGGGAACCCCAGATATTCTTTGGCTTGTGGTGGCATAACTCTGGTCCTTGTCTCTGCATTCTCTCTTGCGTCTCTTCATATAGTCCTCCCTCTGTGTCTTGTCTGTCTTTGTGTCCAAATTTCCCCTTTTTGTAAAGACATCAGTTATTTTGGGTTAAGATCTACCCTAAAGACCTCATTTTAACTTGATTAGCCCTGTAAAGACCCTATTTCCAAAAAGGGCATATTCTGAGTTGCTGGTGGTTAGGACATTTTGGGGGAGACATAATTCCACCCCTAACCTCTAAATCGAAACCTTTTAAATTCAAAGCACAAGAATTTGATGATTCTTTGGTCTATTTCCAGTGACCATTCCATTTAGGCAATGATAGCCTTGCTATCTGGCCAAGATTTGGGAGGGTAGGGGGCTGGGGAAAGAAGCTCAGGTAACAAGGAAGAAATTCAATAATAATAACAACAATAACAAAACTAACACTTATTAGTACTATGTGCCAGCCACTGTCCTACGTGCTTTACACATATTCATTTAACCTTCACCCATATGAGGTGTTATTATACACATTTTGCAGATGAAGAATCAAGAAAATATGAGGGAAGTAAAAACATATAAATTAGTACTTTACATATCATCCCAACACACAAGCAATTATAATAGGGTAAGATAACTCATATGCTATAAATATTTACCAGGTGCTGGAGGAGCATAAAGGAAATAAGCTTCCACTAATTTTAGACTGTCGCTTCTCACACATTTAGTGAAAATTCATGACATTTTGTTTCATTTTATAAATTTTCTGTCGTGAAAGATTTCTATTTTCTAGAGACTTAACTTTTTCTTCTCTAGTTGTAAATTATACCTGCTCACCAACTCCTAACTAAATGTGCATTAACTCTGCCAGTTCCTACCACTCCACACTGGTTTGACCACTAGTAATAATATTTAGTAACATATTCATGCTAATGCTCACTTTTGGGTATCCAGATACCCAAAAGAGTTTCCTGGTAGTGTCTTCTGGGGAGCTGATTTTTCTTAGGGATACTAGGCTACACTTTAATGAGAACTGGTGTGAACAGAAGATGAAAATTATTGTGGCAATAATACTTCATAGTAAAAAAGACAAATGAATGCCAGCGAAGAGACCTTTATTCTTTTTTGCTAAAGAAATTAATTTTATGTTGTCATTGTAAATAGAAAAAGCAGAAATGTCCAGAAGGGCAATATCATTTGCTATGATTCTAACTTTATTGTGACTTTTGTACTTTGCCTTCTGAGATGGAATGACAGGTAGTTTTCAGGTCTTTAGTAAGGTGAGAAGGTTTAGGTGAAATAGTCATTGATTACAAACATAAGCCTTTTGGAACCTTTGGGGTGTCTCATACTTTGTAAACATATCTTGCGCAAATCACAGAAGTTCAGAGTACATTAGAGCTAATGGCCTCCGGTTAGGATTTGGGTTAATCTTGTCCTTTCTTCACCTTTTAGTTCCTCAAGGTCTTCGGAAACTTTGTGGGTAGGAGCTATAACTCTGGTTGACTCCATTTGATTTTATAAGCTTCATAGCCAAATAATGCTATTTCACAATATCTACAAACTTGAGGAGAAAATCCCCAGACTCTGGCCACATTTTCTTATTTCCTAGACCATTATTTACCAAATGGTGCTTATAGGACCACTACTGTCCTGCTTGACTAATGAGGTTCTACTGTACACCCACCAGAATGGCTAAAACTTAAAAGGCTGATAATACAAAGTGTTCATGAGAATCTGATAGGAATATATATTTTGCTGATGGGAATGTAAATTAGTGCAATAACTTTGAAAAACAGTTTGGCATTATCATCTAAAGCTGAAGATGAGCATATTCGTTGAGCCAATGAGTGTTACTTTTAGGCATATACTTGACAGAAATGTGTGTGTGTACAAGAATGCCCATAGCGGCATTATAGAACAGGCCGAATGAGAAAGAATCCAAATATCCATCAGCAGGAGAATGGATAACAGAATTGTCATATATTCTTGATCTATAGTTTTATACAGAGATGAAAATGAAGGAAATACAACTACCCTGAAACAGGAAACATGACAGATTTCATAAATATAAGGCTGAGTAGAAAAAAGGTAGGCACACATAAACATTATGATTCTAATTATTAAATTAAAAAGTGGCATATGTATACCATGGAGTACTGCTCAGCCATTAAAATAATGGTGAACTAATAGCTTTTGTAAAACTTGGATGGAACTGGAGACCATTCTCCTAAGTGAAGCATCACAAGAGTAGAAAAGCAAGCACTATATGTACTCACTATTAAATTGGAACTAATCGATCAACACTCATGTGCACATATGGGAGTCAGACTCAAGGGAAATCAAACAGATGGGAGGGGTGAGGAGGGGATGGGTAAAATCATACCTAACGGGTACAATGCTCACTATCTGGTGATGGGCACACTTATAACTTTGACTCAAACTCTGCAAAAGCAATTCATATAGCCAAAACATTTGTACCATGATAAAATTCTGAAACAAAGCAAAACAAAACAAAAAAACAGGTTAAGTAAACTCTAATATCAGAAGTAAGAATAATGGTTTCTTTTGAGATAGGTAGACTCTTTGGCAAGGATTGGTTGAGACGGGGGCCATTCCAGGAGCTGGGACAGTCCTATTTCTTGGTCTGGATGGTGGTTACATAGAAATACACTTTATAATAATTCATTGAGCCAAACATTTAAATTTTGGGCACTTTTTTCTAGATAGATTATATTTCAAATTAAAAATGAACACATATAAGTGGTTTGACAGTGTCACTTCTGAGAAGGGAAAAGGGAACGGAAGGTGAAATTTATGAAATTTTCAGGATTTGATTGGTATAGCTGTTCTGTTCGAACCTTGTATATTTGTATATTAGTGCAGTATTAGTGTGATTTTCAAAAAGTAAATTTAAGATATTAAAGATGTACCTTCGTACCATGTATACTTATTATCCTTAAGTTGTTTTGTTTTTAAGTTGAGTCTAGAATGGATCTCATCTGCTCTTTTAGGCTGAGTCTGTTTTGGAATCCCTCTTCTTCCAGAGGCCTCATTCCAGCTGATACTCAGCAACCATGCTCCTGTCTTCAATCACCTCGATAACAAAGTTACCTACTACTGTGCTTGCATTTATGTTCAATAAACATAAATTAATTTATATTTTGCTGTCTGTGCTATTACATCTCTATAGACCATTTTAGATTGGAATCTCCTGATGGTGAATGCTGAGACTCACTCACTTTTTGCTCAGTGCCTAATAGACAAGATGCCATAAATTATAAAAGGAAGGAAACAAATTATTTTCTTCTGATAAAAGATAATGAAATACTTTCACATCAATTACATTTTTTTTTCTTTAAAACATCTATAAAAGTTGAGAAGGGAAATTTTTCACATTTTTCAGGTGGGAAAAATTAGTACAGACATATGAAAATTACAGGGTAGTAAAAATTGTCCAAAAAGGCAGCATAATTGCCAGTTTAAAAAATCTACTCACTAGACAATATGATTTTATATTAAGGACTCAAATATTCCAGATATAATAACTGTCAAAATATTCTTTATTAGCTGTGCTTGAAATCAGTAATATTAAAATATTTTTAACGTTTATTATAAAAGAGCAATAGAGTAAAATAGACTTGATTTGCAAATGGCTTCTAACATAGATTACCTTCTATGCCGTAGCTACACATCTAAGTAATTACAATTTTGCAAAATTATCTTGGGCTATTTTTCCTTTTTAGTTGCTGTTCCCTTGGTTTGAAAATACTTTCCTTTATTGCCATTCTCATCCCCTTTTCCCTCCAACACCTGATCTACTACTATTTATTCCTGAAGACTCAGGGTAATGAACTTAATTAAACTCGGGAACTGCTCTTTCCAAGTTTAAAGTATCAACTTAACTGTATTGTCTTCATACTGCTATGCACATTGATGGAGGTGAAAATGATTCATCTGTTCAAATGGTTGAATATTCTTAGGTGCTTGCAAATGCCCATTATTAACCATGGAGTTTCATTAGGAAAAGACAGGCGTGAAGCAGATAAGGGCAGGTACTGGGAAATGCACTTCTTTGCTTCTCTCAGGAATGATCACTGGATAATCTGTTTACCCATGTGCACCACACTCTTCACTCTAGGGCTTTGTGACTAAGCAACAGGCCTTTTTTTTTTCCTATACAAACTTTGTTAGTGTGACACTGTCAGACTGTCAGATCATCTAAGCTAAAGGGAAAAATACATTGTTGTTTTTTTCCATGTGCCCATAGCATCTATTGCTAATTATAAGCAAGCACTTAAGGCAATTCACTTGTACCATCTCTCATTCCAACTTCTGAAATTTGATGCATGCAAATAACCAACTATGTCCAAATATTTACATGATAGGGCAGTATGAGAAGAATTAAAATTTAATTTAATATGCTCTCTATTTTATTTTTTGAAAGTATTCACTTGCATTGTATTTGCAGTTTGCATTATATTTTTATTCTCTGTTTAGCATTATTTAATACTAAGCCAATAAAATAGGAGACCATGCTTAGACCACATATCTTCTAAGTTTAGAGGGTGTAACATTTTTAAAAGCTTTATTTTATGTAAGATGTATTTTTATTTAGTTTATCAATTTTTAAAAACAAATTTAATAAAAATATCCCTCACAGTTTGTAAATTCACTGTATTAATGGAGAAAATAAAAGAATTCTTTTTTAATCAGATTAATCATAATAGAAATTATTATTCATATTTCAGAAAATAACTACTTTTGTAAGTATACAAAGATAAATTGATTAATGCAACTCTCCAATGTGATGTGGACAAGGAGAGGGGATGTTAAGAGTACGAAGATTGGGGGTTGTGAGAGGAATCGGGAGATGCTAGGGAAGAAAAAGCTGGAAAGGAAGCAAGGAACTGCATTATTAAGGAAATTCATCAGCTATGAACATAAAGAGGCCAAAAAGAATTCATGGAGAAAGAGAGAATGTTACTGTTGTAAACCTGGAGAAAAAATAATGCTATACATAAGTTGATGGTAGTGGAGATGAATAAAAGTGTATGGATTTGAAAGATATGATAGAGTTCATGTTATAGATATGAATTTCAGTCTATATCTATGTGTGTAAAAAATAATAGATTGACAGTAAGTTCAACTTCTGCAATTGCCAGGGCACCTCCACCGATTGTGTCAAAGTTCCAGAGTCTGTGTAAGGCCCAGCATAAAGGTGGAAATGAGAAGCTAAATCTTTGAACACATATTTGCACAGGTTACAAGGATTCATTTATTCAACAAATATTATTGAGCATCTACTGTTTGCCAGCAACTGTCTTTGGTGCTTGGAATGTATCAGTAAACAAAACAAAGATCGCTGCCCTTATGAAGCATGTATTTTGAGGGTAGAGAAAATGCAGACAATAAACAATAATAATAATGAATTAGTAAATGATATAATATGTTAGAAGGTTATTACTGCTAAGTAAAGAAGTTAAAATTAAAATGTGGTTAAGGAAATTAGAATGTTTGATGGGATGGTGCATTGTAATTTTAAGTCGAGTGATCGTATGGAAGGTCTTATTAATATGGTAACATTTAAGCAAGAGACATGTCTTTGGCAAATTTTGTTAAAATATTTGAAAATCTTTTATGAGGCTGAAAACCTTGGGTCCTGGATTGAACAATTTCTCTTTAAGGTCTTGGTCCTTCTGCAGGCTGCTATTAGAAAAGACGACCCAGATTTCAGTTTCTCAAATACCATAGATTGAGATTGTTCTCAATCTATGTTCCAGTTCAAGGGGCTCTCTGCAGAAATCTTACCCCATCTCATGCTTCTCTCAGTTTCTCTTTATTCCCTCAAACCCTACTCTCCTTGTTCCTTCACACTGTACTTTTATAACCTATGCAGTTTTCCAGGTTCAGTAGTTAGGACAAGATTTGGAGTGTATATGCTACAAACGCTGTATGTTTTCTCAGAGTCCCTTGCCTATCTTCTTTTTCGTGGTTGAGGTCCCACCTGTACCAGGTTTCTCTCCTTTGGACTTGAAACAGTTAAGGTCCTGATCTGCTTTCCTGTGTAGCTACTGAGTAAATATAACAGAAGATGCAATGTGAGGTGTTAGCTCCCCATGGCATTAACCTTGACTATGTATAATAAATCTAATTCAGAGTCCACAACCTAGGCATGCAGGAAATACCATATTTCTTCATATTCTACAAACACATTTCATTTAGATTTTGATGCCATGTCCCACTGAAGTGGCAGGAAATCCATATTATTATTTTCAGGACTTATTGCTCACCTGCCCCACCACCAGAAGTGAAGTTTCCAAAGTCTTACCTAATGATATTAATATTAGTCTTCTACTCAAACAACTTCTCAGTTTTTCGTTGATGTGTCTGCCTTGTTCTTTCACCTCTCTGATACTTCATTATATTATATGCTGTGATCTCCTATGAAGTTGAAAACTGGTGGCTAGGGTTCCATCTACTTATGCACATCAGGAATATTATTATCTTGATGAGATAATATTATCTCTCCAGAGATCTCACAGGGAACAGGGTCTCTGCTACTCAGGGTTCCACAGACCTACTTCCTTTCCCATTACTTGGAATACTTTTCTGAATTGGGGTACCCCGTGCTACCTCCTACCACTTCTCCAGGGTACACAGCTTCTTCCTTCTCCCCAATCTCATCTTCTTGAAATGGACTTTGAGAGTTCATTAAACCAGTAATTAAAATCTATGGTAACTGAAAAAAGACATCCCTTTCATCGTGGGCATGGATACCTTTATCTTCAAACTCTCATAAGAGTTTGGGGAAATTATTTGTCTTCCATTCTGCTAAGCACCAAAGAACAGAAAAAATTAGTTGTTTTCAAATTAAGTGGATTTTTATATTAAAAGAGTAAAAATTCAAATTCTGTCACAATATCGTGGAGGTAAAAATAAACAACATAATTTTGAGACTGGATAGGAAAGTAAGAGCGAAGGAGGAATAAAGATGACCCTCGGATTTTTGATTTGGGGAAAACACTGGCTCTTTATGCCTTTCTGGAAGATGAATAAATCATTAGGTAGACTAAGTTTGTGTCCTCGAAGCTTAAGCATTTAATTTAGTACTTTATGTGTTTGAGGTGCTTGTGGGACAGCCAGGCAGAAATGTCTAGTCACATTTAGACCAATTTGTAGTTCATAAAAGAGATCCCAGAGGAAGAGCTTGCATCAGAGAAGATGAAATCACTTTTCTATGCCTGGCCTCCCAACCACTGTTCTGAATTCTCTTCCCTCCAACTTCTGCACAAAATTTACTCTCTCTATGATTGTACCTTCTTCCAGCCTTATTTCTTCAATCAATATTCCAATTATGGCATAAATGCCTCTGACTATAAACAAGTCCCAATATAAAAAAGAAAATAAGAATAAGAAGGAAGAGGGACAATGGGAGGCAGGAAAGAAAGGAAGGAAGGAGAGAGGGAAGAAAGCTTTTCCTAATCTTAGCAGCTGTACCAGCAGCACTCTGTTTATTCTTGTGGCCCCAGGAATGACTTTTAATACATGATTCCCAAATCTCTTCCCAGCCTCAATTTTTAACTTTTGATTATCAGTAATGGGTCTTCAAATAAGCATCTGGCTATCATGCCACTACCACCAACTCAACATGTCTAAAACTGAACTTGTCTTCCGTTTGTTTGACAGACAATGAAAACACAACCCTGTCTTAGTCTTACTAATAAATAGTAAATGTTTTCTCATTGCCCAGACATAGTTTTATTCACTTCTCCCACCGGCTGTTTTGGTTTACTCACTAGGCCATAATCGTCCCATTACTCAGCTCTGCCTCCACCTTTATACTTTGCCTTTGCCCAGCCTGAATTCTGTTTTCACCGTGCAGATCAAATTTGCCATTCTTCATTACCTCCACTACCTAGGACCGATCATTTCTGATCAGTAAAATGTCTGAGAGCCAATGAAACTTTTTCACCATGAACTGAACATGAGCCTCCTTTGTTGATTTGCTACCTTTTCATATTTGGGGTCTTACCTTAACAAGTACACTGAAAGTTTTCCCGTCAAGTGGAACCTTGTTATATACCTTTTTTTACGTTCATAGTGCGTGACAGAAATTTTTTCATTCACTGAAGGCTGGATGCTGTGAAACAGACTAACTCATCATTTTTCCTCCAAGCCAGTTCTTCCATCAAATCCCTTTCTCTAAGAATGAAACCTCAGTAACCACTGACATTCCTATTCCAAATTAAACCAGCTCTGTGATCTTGGTCAAGTTACTTGACCTCTTGAAGCCTTAATTTCTGCATCTTTAAGATGAAGACAACAATGATACTTATCTCATGAAGTTGTGAGGATTAAATGAAAAAAAAAAATCCATGTGAAGCACTTAATGTCAGTCACTGTGCCCAATAGACATTAGTCATTACCTTTTCATGGTCATATATTTTTATTTTAATTGTAGCACTGTAATTACACAACAGTGGAAAACTGGGAGACATCTTTTTCTCCTCTGTTCTCATGTGACTAGTGGTGATCACACTAATTCTCTGATCAGCAGCATAGTAATGCCACTCCCAGAACAAGGTCCTCATGACCTCTCACTAGAGATATTGTGACCATTTTCTGACCCAAACGATTCCCCACTTTTGCCAAGCATGCTTCCTAGAGTGCCATTTTCAATATCCCATTCTTCTACACAAAATCTTTAGGAAGCTCTAGTCTCCTAACTTTAGTCATAAGTCAATCTCAAAGTCCTGAAACTAGGATTCATGACTTTCCACAAAATATCCACTACCTAATTCTAATGAACCAACTACCACAAATCATTTTTCAGGCAAAAGAGGAATTTTGAATATAGACTGGTTATTAAACAGGAAATTATTTTTATTTTGCTATGAGTAATAATGCCATTGGGTTATGTGAAAAAATGAGCATGTATTTTAGAAATATGTCCTGTATAACATAAGGGTACAATGTTATAAAAATGTGAAATTTGTCTTAAAATAATTCAGAAAGGGGAAAAAAAGGATAAATGAATCAAATTTGCTAAAATTTTGATAATGGTTGTGTATGATGATAAATTTATTATACTATTCTCTCTGCTTTGAGCTTTAAATTTTTCATAATACTGTAAGTAATAAAAGATAACAAACTACATAATCCATTGTGTATGCCACATATTTTCCGTAATCCTAAGAGATGTTTTGCCCTACTATAAATCCAGTCACATTCTTCTGTTGCTGTCTTGTAGCTTTTATTATGTGTAGACATATATTACAATTGTTAAACATCTTATATCCTCTAGGGCTGGGCCGGGGACTGGTACTGGTTGGTGGCCTATTAGGAACTGGGCTGCACAGCAGGAGGTGAACAGTGGACAAATGAGTGAAGTTTCATCTGTATTTACAGCTGCTCCCCATTGCTTGCATTGCTGCATAAGCTACTCCTCCTGTCAGATCAGCTGCAGCATTAGATTCTCATAGGAGTGCTAACTCTACTGTAAACTGCACATAGGAGGGATCTACGTTGCGCTCTCCTTACAAGAATCTAATGCCTGATGATCTGAGGTGGAGCTGAGGCGGCGATGCTAGCTATGGGGAATGGCTGTAAATACAGATAATCATTAGCAGAGACGTTTGACTGCACAATAAATGTAATGTGCTTTAATCATCCTGAAACCATCCCCGGTCCATGAAAAAATTGTCTTCCATGAAACCAGTCCCTGGTGCCAAAAAGTTGGGGACTGCTGATCTAGTGGATTGTAAATTTCATAAATACTTAAATATTTTACTTGTCCATGTGATCCCTAAATTTTCCAGTGTAGCCTTTTGTACACAGTAGTTTATATGATAAATGATTATAGAAATGAATGGAATAAAAACTGCAAAATAAATTACAACCAAATATCTCTGACAGAAAGGATTGATAATAAAAGAAGTAATGCATTTTATAATGCTGTAGCATTTCTAACCTGAGACTCAATCAAGCAAATGGGAAAAAAAAATGATAAAATTAAGAGCCACTGTCAGTAAGAGTACTCATGCCTGAGCTTTATAATTGCTAAGAATTGAGACAAATAATAATAATAAAAGGAGTATACAGAGTTTATGAATAAGGATTCTCAAAATTTTCCCAAATGAAACGGTAGCAATGACACAATTGTTAAGGGAGTAGAAATCCTGTAGGGAAATGTTAATTGTGTTATAAGGTTTCAAGCCTGGAGAACAGAAAGACTTAGAGATAACTTTAAACATATAAAGTTTCATTCTGTGAAGAAAAATTATCATTTATCATAGATCTACTCAATTGTATGGACAGATCCAAACAATTCTTTTCTCTCCCCTGATAACTAACATGAAATATCTTTTAAAATCTTTAGAAGACAGCTATGTATTTACTTTTCTTGCAATAGCTTATCCCTAGCAACATAAGTTTCGGGGTTTTTTTTTTTTTTAAATCTCTATCTGGAAAAAAAATAGTACCTTTACTTTCCTTGCCAAATGTTTGCCTGGCTAAATACATAATTTTCCCCAAATTGGCAATGTGCAGTCTTCTAGAAAAACCTTTCCCTTTACCACCCAGCAAGACAGGTGGCTCTGGCTTTGGTCCACATTGCTCTGTGTCACTGCACACCTGGACCCAATTGTTCAGCCTCAAGTGGAGCAGGTGGGATGAGGGTGGGCTGTCGTGCAGAAAATAAATGGACTTAGCACAGTGGTTTGTTCCTGCACCAGGCAGCCTCGTTGAGTGGGTGGGCGGGCATGGGCTATGGGAGACTCGGGAGGGAGCCAAATAGAAGGACAGATAATGCAAACACAAACTTTAGATTCTAAAATAATTCCTGGCATTAAGTAGGGCCTAGCAGCCCGCTTACACAGTAGTTAAATGCTGGTTAACACCAAGGCAGGTGCTCTGCATTGGCTGGACAATTGTAAGCACTTGGATAAATATTAGTTGTTGATTTATTCTGTTTTAAGAGTGTCAGTTTCCCAGCCTTCAGGTAGATTCTACTAATTTACTCCATCTATCCCCCTATTTATTGATTTATTCAGTTTTAAGAACACAGTAGAGGAAGTAGCAGTCATTGTTAAAAGAAGATTGCAGTCACTTGATCTGGGTAGGTTTGTAAACATAAATAAACATGTATGGTGAGATTAGCTCTATTTCTTAGGGGTGAAACCTTCTAGGTAACAATCATGTCATTCATCTGTGCTATTTGATTATTATGACAGATCAAAGAGACATGCTCAGTGTATTTTTTTGTGAAAAAAAATCATGTAAAATCATGGTACAAGGGGACATTGAGACAGGGAACCTTACCTTCAAACTCCAAAGAGTAATTTGTGGCAGTAATTTTGATGTTTAAAAAATATTGAAGCTTGAGTTATTTATTTACACAACAATGACCTTACACAGAATGGTTTCTGTGAAGTCTATTAATGGGTGCTTCTAGAAAACTATTTCAAAGAAAATCATATGGCTATATTGACACCATATGAATTTTAGAATTCTGTGGATTGTGACAGAACCCCAATCAAAAGGACTCGAGACAAAGGTGCAATAAGAGTCTCATGGAAGTAAAAATTGTAGGAGCTAGAGGTGCTTTGTGCACATCTGGGTCCAAGTCCTCAAATGATGGCATCTGGAATCTGTTCTTCTCATCTTTGGCTCAGTTTTCTTCTATACTTCCTTCCTTGTTAGATAGGCTATTTGCACATGTTATACTGCAAGTCATGGCTGACATCCAGCAAGATTCAAGAATAGTAAGAATGAATATACTTTATTACCAAATGCTTCGGCAAAAATCCCAGGAAAATCTCTGGTGGCCTCTGATGGGGTTAGGTACCCAACCCTGACTGATCACATGGGCCAGGACAATGTGAGTTACCAAATGACCAAACCTGGGTCACATACCCATCTTTAAAGAAGGGCATACCCTCATCTCACCCAAATTAGGTTGATCGAGAGCAGATGAGAGGTACTTACCTCTGAGGTCTCTAGTGTGCAGTAAAGAAAAAAAAAGAGAGGTACTTACCTGTGGGGAAATTGGGGTGCTCTTACTAAAAGTGAGAATGGTTGCTGGACAGTCCAAATACCAAAACCCCATGGGTTTCCTTTTAAATTACACTTTCTATTTTATGATAATTGTAGGCCCTCATGGGTTTTTAAGTGTTAAACATTTATCCCAGATTTTTAAAAATTACCATCAATTTACTCCAAACTTCCTAAGCTACTCTCTCAAAACCTGTTGTTTTAATAAGTTATTAAATGAAAATTCCAATTCGAAATCAACATCTCTGTTTCAGAGCATGGAAAGAGCCTGTATTAATCTGGGGTCTCCAGAGAAACAGAACCAATATGATGGATAGATGGATAAATAGATAGATAAATATATTTATAAGAAAATAGTTTTTGCAGTTATGGAGGCTGAAGAATCCCAAGATCTGCAGTCAGCAAGCTGGAGACTCAGGAGAGCCAATGGGACAGTTTCAGTTTGAGTCTGATCCAAGAGTAGGGGAAGATTAGTGTCCCAGCTGAAAGACAGGTAGGGAAAAAGAATTCTTTCTTACACAGCCTTTTATTCTATTCAGGTCTTCAATGACTTGTATGAGCCCCACCTATGTGGGGGAGGGCAATCTGCTTTGCTAAGTCTACCAATTTGAATGTTAGTCTCATCCAGAAACATTCTCACAGACATAGCTATAAATACTGTTTAACTAAATATCTGGGCCTAGTCAAGTGTATATTTTAAATTAACCATCACAGAGCCCTAGGTTCCAGTCCTTGTTTTGCTACTAAAAAGCTGTGTGATATTAGGGAAATCATTTCTCATCTTTAAATGCAGTAATTGTTCTGGCCCTACTTATCTCACAGGATTATTGGTAAGATTAATAAGGTGACAATATGGTCTTTGAACTGTATGTAAACTACTACTAAAATATCATTTCATGGCATTTCTTTACAAACTTTATCTTTGAAACATATATTTTTATTCAAATTTGTATAAAGATTTCTTTTTACCATATTATTTCTACCTCTTATTTATACATAAAAAATTTGATTTTAACATCTAATGTGATAATTCAGCTTCCTATACTTTCAAGCAAATTAAGCTTTGGCTTTCCCATACTCTTTTCCTAGATTCTTCCAATGGCTCTTTCTTTATTGCTTATTTGTAAGTCATCTATAACTTAGCTACAATTTCCTTGTTTGTAAGCCCTTGACATAAGCCAATCATTCTGTTGATAGCTCGGTGGCTTCTCAAATGCCTGAACAAATTTTACGCAACAATTCCCATTCAGGAGCATTAAGAATAAGTATCCCTATACATACAGTGACAATGTAAATACTAGACCATTAATTTGTTTATGGAATATACACAGCCAAATGATGCATTGAACAGACAGAATTCACAGAGTGTAATCTCAAAGACAACTCTATTTTTATGTCTACTATTTTTTAAAGAGGTATACAACGCAAGAATTTCTTCCCCTGCTCATGGCTCAAAACTCAGAAATGCCTAATAATTTTTCTGATTACTCTTAAGTAATACAAAATCTTATAGACTCATTTTGTCACAAAGATGTTCTCAATTCAGTAGCTATATATGTATATCGATCCATTTATAAAATGAAACTTTGAACTTGATTTAAATTAAAAAATTTCCTTGCCTCTGGTGGAAATAGGATGTTGTCTTCTCTTTTCTCTCCTTAAAATTCCACCTCTCCTCTGCCATCATCTCTCTCTTGGTTTCTGACCCTTGGAGGATTAATGATGGGAGGAGATAGATGGAAAAAGGAAGGTTCTCACTTGGTGGGTAAAGTTATAAGATGGCTTTGTCATCTTAGGAATTGTCAGATGTTTAGAGGTGATTCTTTCTCTCATGAGTGATTCTTTAGTGGGAATATTTGAGAATATCTGACTGACCCCTCCCCTGATAAGAGCAATGCATTATTTTTCCTGAAAAATTCTCCTGGTTTTCTGGTGATCTACTTCATGCAAATTATTTTTCCACATATCATTGCCTTTTCTGATGGACAATTGAAAAGGTTTAAAACCAGTTCCAAACTGACCACATAAAAACTCTTGAATTTTTTTGCCTAACAATTTCTAGGGGTGGGCTCCAATACTAGTGCAGAAACCACCTCTCTTTTGTTTTATAAAAGCAGCATTTTATAATTACTTAAATGCTGGAGATTTGTATCAAGCTTCCTGCTTGATTTCACTAAAGGCCTTGTCATTACACTTGATGGGAGAATGAGGATCCCTCCCTCATTCTATAGCTTGGTGAAGAATGTGTTTGGGACTGATGGTAGAAGTCTCAAAAAAAAAAAAAAGAATAAAAAAAAGAAAACACCTCTTCATAAATCCTCTCTAATCTCCACATACCAAATTTCGTCCCTTTGAAGAGGATGCAGACTTGTGAGAGTCACATTTCATTCAAATATGGATGTCTAGAACCTTATTTGGAATACAGAATTACATTTTTAATTCTTGGTACCTTCGTTAGGTTTCAGTCTGAAACCATTGGTTCTTGGCATGCCCATGGTGGAAGAATGACCAGACACGCCAAAGTTGACAAGCATGAAAATGAGGTTTATTGAGGAGAGAAAGATAGGATTACAGGGCAAGAGCAAGATACAAGTTTATAGAGCATGGTACAAACGCCATGGATGACGACTGGACCCATTGTCACAGCAGGGCAAGCAAAAGGAAGGTCAAAGGGAGAGAGACTGGCTATGGTCTGTATCTTATTTTAAAGTGTCCAGATAGCGACCTCCCTTACGGTTCAGAGGTCACCATGGAACCACTTTGATTAGACAGCTGGAAGTCACATGACCTGAGCCTTAACTACGCATGTGGGTTCTAGGTCACTTTCTGAACTTTATGGTACCCATGTGGCTTGGCCCGTGGGCTAGAGAGTCCTCTGAATTCTTTTGAAGCTGGCGTGCCAAGTTCTGATTGGCAGATTCATAAGGTATTCCCTCCTCCCCCAGGTATAGAGAATCAGGGTGGGGCAGGACCAAGATAGGGGCAACAGAACCCACTTTTGTCCTAGGAGACCCAGAATCTCTCAGTATCTACCTAACATCTTGGTTGACATTTCCAATTTAAACATCTTGATTAACCTACCCTATTTAATCCACACTCATTTCATCTCTCTGACTCCTTTGCTTTGTGCTGTTGCAAGTGTATAAAGTCCCACTGATTCATTTACTTTCCAACATCCCCAATATCTACTGAATTTTCTACCAGCAAAATTTATCAGTACTCCAGTGATTTTGTCCTTGTGATGCACCTCTGTTTGAATAGTGTCCTTGTAGATTAATTGGACTATCATTGTTTATATCATCACTGACAAGTGGCATGTAAATATATATAAATACCATTTACATCACATATAAATGATGATAACTGTCAATAATGAGGCTCTCTGGTTTTTTCTAAGATTGACATGAACAATTTCTCTTCATTATTTAGAAATTTTTTTCTACAAATTATTAAACTTAAAACTCTCTTTTAGTAGTAATTTTAAGAACAAATGAAGATAAAAGAAGCATCTTGTATTTCTTAAATTATTTCTTAAATTGTGCATTTAGAACTCAGGAAAATCAGCAAGAAAAAATCAAGCAACCCTATCAAAAAGTGGGCAAAAGACATGAACAGAAACTTTTCAAAAGAAGACAGAATAATGGCCAAAAAACATATGAAAAAATACTCAACATTTCTAATCATCAGGGAAATGCAAATTAAAACCACAATGAGGGCCGGGCACGGTGGCTCATGCCTGCAATCCTAGCACTCTGGGAGGCCGAGGCTGGTGGATCACTCAAGGTCAGGAGTTCCAGACCAGCCTGAGCAAGAGCAAGACCCTGTCTCTACTAAAAACAGAAAGAAATTATCTGGACAACTAAAAATATATATATAGAAAAAATTAGCCAGGCATGGTGGTGCATGCCTGTAGTCCCAGCTACTCAGGAGGCTGAGGCAGGAGGATCGCTTGAGCCCAGGAGTTTGAGGTTGCTGTGAGTTAGGCTGATGCCACGGCACTGTAGCCCAGGCAACAGAGCCAGACTCTGTCTCAAAAAAAAAAAAAAAAAAAAAAAAAAAAAACCTGAAAAAACAAAAACAAAAGCAAAAAAAACCACAATGAGATATCACTTATCTCCAGTGAGACTGGCCTTTATCAAAAAGTTCCAAAACAATAAATGTCGGTGTGGATGCGGAGAGATAGGAACACTCATACACTGCTGGTGGGACTGCAAACTAGTGCAACCTCTGTGGAAAGCAATATGGAGATACCTTAAAGAGATACAAGTAGAATTACCATTTGATCCAGCAATCCCATTACTGGGCATCTACCCAAAAGAACAAAAGACACTCTATGAAAAAGACACCTGCACCTGAATGTTTATAGCAGTAAAATTCACAATTGCTAAGATGTGGAAACAACCCAAGTGTCCACCAATACATGAGTAGATTAATAAAATGTGTTACATGTATACTATGGAGTACTATCAGCTTTAAGAAACAATGGTGATATAGCACCTCTTGTGTTCTCCTGGATAGAGCTGGAACACATTCTGCTAAGTGAAGTATCCCAAGAATGGAAAAACAAGCACCACATGTACTCACCATCAAACTGGTATTAACCGATCAACACATAAAGTGCACCTATAAGAATAACATTTATTGGACGTCGGGCAGGGGGAAGGGGGGAGGAGAGGACGGGTATATGCATACATAAAGAGTGTGACGTGCACCATCCAGGGGATGGACACGCTTGAAGCTCGGACTTGGGGGGGAGGGGAGGCAAGGGCAACATACATAACCTAAACATCTATACCCCCGTAATATGCTGAAATAAAAAAAAAAATTGTTTGTGCGTGAGAGCTTTAAGCAACAAATGGACAATTTGGTAAGCAAGAAATAGCCATAATCATAAACCAGAGTCCTTACCTCCCAAAGTACCACCCCACCAACCCCCAGAGTCTGACATAACTAAACCACATAATCAATCAAATTCTTGCTTGCCATTAGTGATCTAGACAGAAAACATCTGTAGAAGAGAAAGTCTATTCTGATTATGATCTGATTATGATAGGTTAGTGTCATGGAGAAAGATTAATGGTTCAGGTTGTAGACAATCTCACCTATAAAGACATCTCGGTACATATATATTTATATGTATGTCAGTATTTTATATTTATATATAAAAACTGAATAAATAATAGTTAAAATATATAGAGAAATAGAAATATAAAGAGGAATATTTAAATAACCACTAGAAACTTCAGCCCCACAATTCTATGTGTCACTGCACAATAGCAAGATAGCTGTTGAGGAAGAAAACATTGAAAGACTCCCTTCTGGAGATCATAAACCTGGGGGAAATAAATGACAAGGCAAGGTTGTCCACCATGTATCTTTCACAAATTGAAGGTATTGCATTTAGGTAACATGTTATGTCTGTGGGACACTCTTTATGCTATTTTAAATATGAACATCAATTGCAGGAAAGATTGAAAGCATTTTCCTAAGGGCTCAATTCACAGGGTGTGTCCTAAGTATTAGCAAAAGCAAAGCCCAGTGCTGTAGGAGCAGATAAAATGAGATTGCTATTTAATAAGCCAAATTTGTAATTGAATGCAAGAATTTCGAGTGCTAGAATTAAAACTGCTTTCTGAGAGCTATCACATATCAAATAATGTTTTCCCTTAGCACTTGCAAATGAAAAGGTTTTCGTAATGCAGTACTATTCCATTTATGGGTTTTACGCAGAGTTAGATTGATCGCATTAATAATCAAAATCATTAGGAAGGAAAAGATGTTTGTTAAGCCAGCCTCAACTTGTGATTTATTTATTTTCTCACAGGGGCCTTATCTGGCCATGAAAAAGACTGCTCAGTTTTCTTTTGCCTGCCAAGTAGCATATGTTTTAGAAACAGAGACGTAAATATCAGTCAGAATTATTTGACTTCAATTGATAGAATACCCATATGTAACTGGCTGAAGCAAAAAGAGAGCTTATTGGCTCAGGGAATTGGAAATTCCAGAGAGTGGTATGGCTTGAGGCAAGTGTGTACCCAGGGAATCAAAAGATATCATCTGGACCCGATCTCTATCCCAGCTGTCTCCTTTCCTTTCCTCACTATTGGCTTTATTCATAGATACACTCTCATCTCTTGTTCCAAGGTGGTCTCCAGGAGCTCCTTACAATTCTAGTTGAGTTGAAAAGAAAGTAAACCTTTCTACAAATAGTTCCAAAACTCTGATATTCCAATCCATTGGCTTTGATTGGGACTTATGTGCAATCTTGACCCAGACTTGGTAACCAGAGGAATACAGGGTCTTGACCAAGTCTAAGTTACACAACTGTGTCAGAGCTGAAGGCAGTGCCAGTATCACCTGAGCAACAGGTTCTGAGAGCTTGAGTGAGAAAATTCTCTGGAGAAAAATTGCGATGCAGGCATAAGAAGATGGGGGGACGTGTACAGGGTTGCAAGTACAGCAAGTGTCTGCTATGGATTTTTATTCCCACTGGACAATCCCAGAAGAAGATAGGGAAGTGAAGGGAGGTTGTCTTGTGGTGACATCTACTAAAATGACAGTTCCTGGAAATGGTTCCTTGAAGGATTATGTCATGTATGGAACATGTTTGTGACAGCTGAACACCCAAATAAGTGGACAGCCTCTGTCCCTGACCCGGATTTAGATACATTTTTAGCAAAAGCTGTATCACAAATACCCTCACCGTTTGCCAATGTCTTCCTATGTCTTGCTACATTTCTGATTAAAAACAATAAAAACTTACCTATATGTAGAACTTGCAATTTTTAGGGTGTTTTCCCATTTATCATTTCATCTGAAATATTCCCCAGGTTCTTTCCATTTCATTATCTAAGCTAAATTCGCTTTGAATAAATTTCAAAGAGATATATAGAGAGTCAAACAGAATGGCCTCTGAAGTGTTTTAGCTTGAGATTTACTCTGTTTGAACAGCCACAGGTCTACATTTTTCTTTTTCAGACATGATTTTGTTAAACCTGATCAACCTCATCCTAAATTTAAAGTTAGATTTTTATAACCAAGTACAGAGGCTTATATTTATTAACCATTCTGTTTTCTTTTTGTAAGATTTGGCTCATTTTTCTTGGCATATTCAGATATTTTGAGGTCTAGTTTGTCATGACATAAACTCTTCTCCCTACCTCTTAACCCACCCCGTATTACATGGCTTGAGGTTAAAGTGAAGCTTCAATGATTTCCTCATCCTACGCTGTAGTCCTCTCTACCTGAGGGCTTCTTAAACAAAATATCTGCTCATGCCTAAAATCAGACTTGGTTGGACATACACTAGAGTTCTTGGAGCCAGGATTTATGATCCAGTTCTAAGTTGAAGATGGTGAGAGTGAATTGGGAAAGGACATGGGAAGAAAGCCTCTAAATTCTTGACATCTGGGTACAATACAGGCTTCAGGAACAAAGATTTAAGTTTGGGTAAGAAGGAAGGAAGATTAAGGATTCTCCAGAGCAGGGGTCCTCAACTTATGGTGGGTTATATAATTATTTCATTACATATTACAATTTAATAACAATAGAAATAAAGTGCACAATAAATGTAATGGGCTTGAATCGTTCTGAAACTATCTCCCCTCAACCCCCGCTGCCCCTGTCCCCAGTCCGTGGAAAAATTGTCTTCCATGAAAACAGTCCCTGGTGCCAAAAAGGCTGGGGACCACTGCTCTAGAGATTGTGCTTGGTGTGTGAGTACTCTTAGTCAAATTGCCAGTGATAACAAAAGGAGTGGTAAATCCCTTGTTTAACCCTCGACTACTGCAACTTGGCTCCACTCCTACTACTCCTCAGAAACCAATTTCCCTGGGGTCACTAATGTCCTAAAATTACCAAATACAAGGACGTATTTCTGTCTTTATGTTACTTGATATTTCTGTGGGTGGTTTTTTTTTTTTTTGTAATCTTGACTCTACTCTCTGGGTAATTCTATTTCCTGATGGCTTTGATGACACCATTTATCTTAATGACTTTTCTCCTATTTTTGTGGTCCTTTGCTTTTATTTTTGTTTTAATTTTTTTAGTAGGTCTGAAGTTCTATTTTGTGGTTTTGATTTGCATTTCCATAATGACTAATGATGTAGATCCTCTTTGCTTAATAGCATTTGTGTATTTTCTTTGGAGAAATGTGTGTTCAAACTCTTTGTCCATTTTTAAATTGGGATTTTTTAAATGGTTGAGTTGTAAAAGTTCTTTAAATATTCTGTATACAATTCCCTTATTAGATACATGATTTGCAAATATTTTCTTCCATTCTGTGAGTTGTCTTTTTACTTTTTTATGATATCTTTTGAAGGACAACAGTTTTTAATTTTGGCTAATTCCAATTAATCTATTTTTTTTTCTGTTGCTTGTACTTTTGGTATTACATCTAAGAAATCATTACCTAACACAAGGTAGTAAAGAATTATTTCCATGTTTTCCTCTAAATGTTTTATAATTTTAGCTCTTATATTTAGGTCTGTAATCCACTTTGAGTTAATTTTTTGTGTGGTGTAAGGAAGGTGTCCAACTTCACTTTTTTTTTTTTTTGTATGTAGATATCCAGTAGACCCCGCACCATTTGTTGAAAAGACCATTGAATTTTCTCAGTATCTTTCTTTTAGCTTATTTTTAAATACTGTATATTATATGTTTTTAATATCTCTCTTACCTTGACTCTCTGTATTCAGACTGCTATAACAGAATACCATAGACTGGGTGGCTTATAAACAACAGAAATTTATTTCTCATAGTTCTGAAGTCTAGAAGTCTAAAATCAAAGCGCTGGCAGATTCAGTGTCTGGTGAGGGTCCACTTCCTAAGTCATAGACAGTCACCTTATTGCTGTAACCTCACATGGCAGAAGGGGCATATGAGCTCTCTGGGATCTCTTTTATAAGGGTACTAAACCCATTCATGAGGGCTTCACCCTCATGACCTAATCACTTACCAAAGGCCCTATCTCCTAATACCATTACCTTCAGGGTTAGGATTTCAACATATGATTTTGGGGGGACACAAACATTCAGTCTTTAGCATACCTACAGTTCTTTCCATTTTGTGACCCCGCCTTAGTTTAAGTAGGATCTTATTAGTTCTTATTGGGGAATATGTGTGTGTGTACATGTATGAGTGTGTGTGTGTTTGCATGTAAATACGTAAGTATGTATGTGTATGTGAGTGTGGGTGTTTGTGTGTAATACTATCCATACATGTCTCCTTGTTTTCTGTGGTGTCTAAAATTCCTTTTTTCAGGAAAAGAATTACTTTATTTGATGTAGATTTGAATGTTTTAAAGGACAATAATCTGAAGAGCAATTCCTCACTTCCTCATGAAATATGAGACAAAGTTCTTAGAAACCGTTTTTGCTTTGTTCGTTAAGAAGCAAGTAAATGGTAGAAAGAGGGCCGAGTAACTGAAATGAGGAAAGTGAGCTTATTAAGGGGAGAGAGAGAGGCTGAGACATGAAAACGAAATTGTACAAAGCAAAGAAAGAATAGTGAAGGTATGGAAAACTTTGATTTACTTGTATTTGGGGGAGGGTTCAAGCATTAGATAGTCATTTAAATAAGAGACAAGTAAACAAATTTGTTAATATTTCAGAAGGACCTATTTGGGACTATTTAGGATACAGTCTTGCTGGAAGATGCATAGAAATTAACAGATTATGAATCTCGATTATACCTAAAAATATATTTCTTTCCCTAGCCAAAGACAGTTAACATAAGTAAACCTTCTTTGTCATCGTCTATAATATCATTTGTATAGATACTATAACATCTGTGGAACATCTACCCTGTTCTAGGCACTGTACATTTTCTGTTAAAGCCTTACAAGGTAGTTATAGATGAGTATCATAGAGGCATTAACTGATTATAAGAAAGTTCAGTAAAGTGCCCAAGTTCACAGATAGTAAGTATTTTGGCTAAGATTTCAACCAAGGATTGTCTTGTTCTTTGCTCTGCATTGTTTCCTAGTCCAAGCACCAAAGTATTATTCTATTATTTAAGTGTTAGATTCAATTCAAAAACAAATATTGTTTAGAGAAGAAAAGCAATGTGGGCTGAGATTATCAAGGACAGGATCAGAAATAGGTAACCCTTAAACCAACACTTAGCAGGAAATAAAGAGAGAAGGTAGAGATATTTTACCATGAAGAATAGCGTGGCAGAAAGAAATAGTCTCATAGAACACTCAGTCTGGGTTTCATAAGAAATTGCTTTTTTGCCTCATCTCTTTGGGACAAATGTTCTTGCCTGATTTAATAGAAATGGTATTTTCTCTGCAAATACCTTTGAGCCATACTCTGAGATGCAGAGATATTTTGTGTTGGAACCAGCTCTGTCAACATGCTTGAATAAGCAGAATTATTCCTCTAAGCTATCTGAAATGGAGCTGAGTTACCAATAAGCAAATCATAACACACAAGAATGGAAAAGACAAACATTTATTCCATCCAACTAATGCTTACATTAATCTGATTAATTAAAGCATGAATGAAAACTATTTACTTGTGTGTGTTGTGAAAGGGTAGCATTAAATTAGCTCTTCACCCTAGGAGACACACTGTGATTGTTGGCTCTCATTCTGTTTTTAGCCTCATTGCTTTCTCATGTTTCCTACTAGTTGAAGATGGGCCAGTGTGTAGCCAGTGCAGAGGCTTTTGCTTGTTTGACTGGTGACCAGACTCAAACAAAAGCAGGGTTTCTATATTGAAATTAATCAGGAAATTTGTCATCAGATAAGTTCATATACAGATAAGTTATATGTTTTATAAATTTATCACTTGGTCGAATATCATCTAAATTTGAAAAAATGCTATAACCTACATTTTGAATTACAAATAAAGCTTCTCTTTCTTTCTCTTGCCCTCTATCTTGTCTAGATTTTAAATAAACTTGATGCTTATTTAAATAAACTTGAAGACAAGACTGCTACCCAAATGGCAACAATCTGAAAGTCATCTTTTACCTTTTGTGAGGATGTTTCCAAGGGGGATTTATGTCCAAACTGAATTTTATCTAATGAAATTTCCTCTAAAAATTTTTATAAGCAACAGGTTTATTTCCAGTTTGCATTTACTAGGGGGTTTGATAGTTTATTAAATTTATCAGTGGAGATACATTGTTTTTATCAAATTGGTTCTAAAAAAAGGATGATTCAAGATTGTCTGAAATAGATAAGAATCTTAAGAGTCTGACCAAAATTGCTCATAAAGTGGCCTTTTGCTCAGGGTCTTATGCTGGCTTGGCTTCTGGCTTTGAACTTGCAATGTCTGTCTGAAATGGCTGCATTAAATACATTAGTGGGACTTAATATGATCCTCCGCCTTCATAAACGGATCTTGAATTTCCCCCCCAAACCAGAAAGTGTTGATGGCTTTATACAATTGAAATCAACTTAAAATGAAATTTACCCTGTGAATAATTGGTTATGACATTGAGTGCCTTAAAACTGAAAATATTCGACTATAGAAATTTCTTGGTAAGAAAAGCAATGTGCAGGGTCACAAGTTTAAATATAACATCAAGTTCTATTTACATAAACATCAAGTTTATTTAAATAAGCATCAAGTTTATTTAAAATCTAGACAAGATAGAGGGCAAGAGAAAGAAAGAGAAGCTTTATTTGTAATTCAAAATGTAGGTTATAGCATTTTTTCAAATTTAGATGATATTCGACCAAGTGATAAATTTATAAAACATATGCTCTCAAGGGGTGTCTAAAAGAAAAAAACAGGTTTGTGGTGGAAAGTTGTATAAGTATACTGGTAAGTATACTTTTGTTATTTGTTCACCTGAGAAGCCTCTCTTGATCACCTTGGAGGTTTTGTTAGTTCTGTCACCTGTCATACTTGCTTGTGTCATGAAGTGTATCCCACTCAGTGGTAATCTTGGTTTCATTTTCCTTTTCATCTATTTAGAAGGTGAGCTTGAAGGCCTTTCCTTGTTTATCTTTGTGCACCTAGTAGAGGGCCTGCTAATAAATGGTTATTATATTGAATGGATCTACACAATGGTCCGGGTATGCTCAGACATTCGAGATTGTCTTTACTTAAAAAGACAGGACAGGTTTGAAATGTTCGTCCCTATCTTTTAGAGCCCAACACCTAGAGGTGCAAACCAGGTGGAGAAGAGCCCAGAAGCTGTTTCTAGGCAGAAAGCATTTCTCCGATCCTTTGCTTCTGCCCACAGTGTTAATGACATTTTGTTCAGCTCCCACACTCTCGATTTCATTCCATCTGGGACTCTTCTGATTAGCAGTCTGCTCTTTGCCTTCTTAGAGACAGAATAAAAGGAGGAGGGGCTACAATGAAAGAATTAACTAAACAATAATATTACATTGTGTTGGCATCTTATGTCAATGCCAAAGGGAGAAAAGACAAGCAAACGCAAAGGTTCTCTCAGGATTGTTAGCAAGCACTGCCCGCTGATAATTTCAAAATAATCTTGTAGTAGTTTATTAGTTCAAGAAATATCTTTACAAACATTTTCTTATTTGATTGATTCTTATAGCAACCTTGTGAGTTTGGGTGAGGGAAGGAGCTATAATACCGGACTCACTCTAAAGAGGAAGAGAATGATGAATCTACTTTAGATAGTTGGTGAAGTCTTCAGAGGGCCTGGGATTTGTAAGAATAGTAGCTTGTGTGCAGATGATATTGGAAAAGAAAAAAGTTTTCAATAGAGATAACAATGTGAAGAAAGGAGCAGAGGCATTAAATGTATGTTGAGACCAGGAATATTCCGCAATAGAGAAGCTCGTGGTGCATGGTGAAGAGGGGATGGAGGTGAACTTGCAAAGGTAAAGCAGACAAGAGTCACACCACAAAAGATACTGCTTGTCATCCCCAGGGGCTTGGGCTGCATCCTTGGACAGTAGTGAGTCATTTAATGTTTTTTTTTTAGGAGACAGCTACGATTAGTTCTGTGCTTAGTAAAAATTATTGGGAAACCATATGTGCTCATGATTAGAAGAGAAGCATGCAATTTTTTTTCTGCTTCAAAATATATGCTGTTCACACTTGAGATCCAATTCCAGGTGAAGTACAGTTACTAACCTGCTATTTGTAAATCTAACTCTCTCTCCATCTCAAGAAAGCCTCTCTGGATGAAAGTAAGTGGGGACTTGTGCTATTACAGGGATAATCTCAGATACACTTTAAATTATATAAAAAATTAATCATTTGCAACTGTAAGCCCATTATCGAGAAATTAAATATGGTATTCTTTGTATTTAAAACACTGTGTCTGATCAAACAAAAATGATGGTAGAAGGAGGCATGCAGAAGAAGAGTCATAAGAGCACTAGATGAAAAACAAGGAGAGACCTGGACTTATTGGCATGTGGCAGAAAACCTGCACTTTGCTGCTGTAACCACAACTGCCATTGAATTTGCCCCAAGAGCAAAACTCCCACTCTTATATTTTAAGCCTTTCGTGCTGGTACTCTGTTCTAAACTTACAAGGCTGGATGACTCCTAACTATTAATAACAAGTGTTAAAAATACTGATTGTAGCCTAGGGATATTTTTTAAAAATGTGTGGGTAAAGAATTTTCCTTCTTTAAAAAGTTCAATTGTAGAAAGCATTTTGATGCTTATTTCAAAGCACACACACAAATTTAGGAGCAGTGGGGATAAGTTCTCTGCGGTTATTTTGATTTGTGTTGCTTCCCCTTTGGGATCGTTGATAGAAACTGTTATATTAGGTTCTGCATCACTAGTTATATTCTACCTTGAACTTGAGAAGTGGTGCTGGGGGGTTGAGGTAGTGGTTACTTCCAGAGATCCTTTTATCCTTTCAGGGGCAGGTGAGGTAGATGGGTCCTTGCTTTTATAACTAAAGAAGCTTGGTAGGCTAATGTTTCTGATAGTATGTTCCGTATAAAACTAACCATAGAGATGCTCTATGAAAAAAAAAAAAGAGTTCTGTACTCCAATATTTATGGTAAATTCTTCTTATGAAAAGCTCCCTGTTAAAGAATCATAATACACATTAGTGCTTTAAATATCTTGAGAAATTTTTCAGTAACAAAATAAATCTGCTTAACATTTTATTGCTTACTATTTCCTTCTTTTTTTTCAATGGGCCTGGACGTGAATGTCGGTCAACCTTAAACATGAGGTTGAGGACAATACCCTAGGCGGGAACAGAACAGCAAAATGGGTCCCTGGTTTTTTGTCCCATTTGAGCCAGGGTATTTTTCAGTTTCCTTTGTTGTGATATCCCAGCTTATACATTATTATATTCAACATTCTTAAACTGTTTTGACCACAGAAACTACCTTAAGCATTTTAATGGAAAATCTATTAACATCTTGAAAGCTAAATTTCTAAGAGATAATACTTTAGGCAACACTGAGCGTGCCAAAGGATCCTTTAATTTTGATTTGTTGGCCAACAGTGCAAGCTCTAAAGTGTGACTAGCTTCGTGATTTTCCTCACTATTCTCTATCTCCTGGTCGGCACTCCTTTAATTACTGACATAGGGCCCAGATTCCATCAATTTAATGACTCCTCAGAATCCTCCACTGGATCCTCTAGGCCGGGCCAGGATAAAAAGGGTGAAAGATACTGTCAAAGATTACATGAGAAATGTGGAGGACCAGCTCTGCAGGAGGTGAACATCACTTGTGCTTAACATCGTATTGGTTATAAGTCAGTCACATGGTTCTATTATCTGCCAGGGGACTGGGAAATGTAGTTTAGGAAGAAGAAAATGTGTGGGTTAAGGAAGAAGCAAATGAAATGGTTTGGTGAACACAGAGAATTGTCTCCGCTATCTTGGTGTTTGAAAAGTGTCAGAGATTTACTTCTTTGAATCAACCCTGTCTAGTTGTACACTCTCTTTGGAAATGCATGAATGCTTCCATATAGAGGAAGGCAAAGCAATGAGACCACTCACTGTAATCTTCATGAGGAATTGCACATTGATTCCTTGATCAGGGTTGTTTGGTTTAGTGGAAAGAAAGCTCACTGGCGAATAAGGTGGCCAGGTATCTAGTTCTCTCTCTTGAACTGATAGTTTTATTAAGTCACTATTTTAGTCAGGATTCTCCAAAGAAACAGAACCAACAAGATGGATACATAGATAGATAGATTAAAGGGAACTTATTAGGGGCATTGGCTCATACAATTAAGGAGGCTGAGAACTTCCATGATAGACCATCTGCAAGCTGGTGAACCAGGGAAGCTGGTCTGTCTGAAACCAAAGACTTGAGAACTTAGGGAGCCACTAGTGTGAGTCCAAAGGCATAGAACCTGGAATTCTGACGTCTAAGGACAGAAGAAGGGTATTCCAGCTCCAGGACTGGGGAGGAAGAGAGAGAGAAGAGAGAGAATTTGCCTTTCCACTGCCTTTTTGTTCTATCTGAGCCTTAGCTAATAGGATGGTACCTGTCCACATTGGGTGAAGGAGGATTTTTTTTTTTTTATTCTTCCAGAAACAAGCTCCCAGACATATCCAGAAACGACGTTTTACCAGCTATCTGGTTATTCCTTAATCCATTCAAGTTGACACCTAAAATTAACCATCACAATCACCTACCTTTTCTGAGCATAGGTCTTCTGATTTGTAAAACAAGAGAGATGTTTATATATTGGCTGTGGTCTCAATATACGTCTTGTTATTTAATAACCAAAGTGAATATAGGAGCCAGCTATCCCTACGTTAGCCTCTGTAGAAGAAATCATTTATTTTATTATTATTTTTTATTTCAGCATATTATGGGGGTACAGATGTTTAGGTTATGTATGTTGCCCTTGCCTCCCCTCACCCCAAGTCAGAACTCAAGCGTGTCCAACCCCCAGATGCTGCGCATTGCACTCATTATGTATGCATATACCCATCCCCTCCTCCCCCCTCCCACCTGCCCGACACCCAATAAATGTGCACTTAGGTGTTGATCAGTGAAACCAATTTGCTGGTGAGTACATGTGGCACTTATTTTTCCATTCTTGGGATACTTCACTTAATAGAATGGTTCCAGCTCTAACCAGGAGAATACAACAGGTGCTATATCACCATTGTTTCTTATAGCTGAATAGTATTCCATGTATTGATGGTCACTTGGGTTGTTTCCACATCTTTGCAATTGTGAATTGTGCTTCTATAAACATTCGGGTGCAGGTGTCTTTTTTATAGAGTGTTTTTTGTTCTTTTGGGTAGATGTTCAGTAATGGGATTGCTGGATCAAATGGTAGTTCTACTTTTATCTCTTTAACGTATCTCCATATTTCTTTCCACAGAGGTTTTAACAACACCTTTGACAGGTGTTCAGGTTCTGGCAGAATTTAGAGAGATTTCTATCTGTCAAGGCAGCTCTATCCATTGCTGTATAGTTACCATTAAGTTCTTCCTTGTGCTGAGCAAAAATGTAATGGTAAAAGCAATTAGAACTTAGATATTTGAGTCCTCCTTCTTTACCCAGTCACATGCGACTCAATGGATAGTCCTGTATTATTTACCTTTCCACTGTATCTTACCACATATTTTCACAATTGTTCAGATATTATCCTTCACCATTCAGCAATCTCATCTGCAAGTGTTTGTTTCTCTTTTGGTTCACTCCTCCAACTGTTCCCTATAATCTTGGCAAACATAAAAAGTCACTGATGAATATTTGATATTCTGAGAGGTTTATCTTCCCCATGTATAGGCTCACCTTGGATCCCAACATTGATATCTTTCATACTTCGTTCACTATCCTCATCTACTCTATTTGCATATAATAATGCGGCTTCAATCCCTGTTATAATCATGGTTTACAATGTTATTTCTGACAATTTTGTCCCTTTTTATTCCATAGCCATTCACGGAAACTTGTAGCTTGGCCCCTATTCTCTTTTTATCCAAGAAGGAGGTGGATTAAATCTCCAAATATGCAGACATTTTGCCCCAGGTCTTCTGCATACTTCGCTGGTGAAAAAGTAAAGATAAAAATGGGAATGTCAAGCCACCTGTGGAAATAAAATGGAGCCCTCTTGTGTACATGACCACAGGCACCTGGATAATGACAGATGAGCTATTAGCTCTGGGAGATCCTGGTTTTATCAAGCATAACCTGTCATTTCCAAGGTTTTCCAGTAACTGATAATGAATACTACTAATTTTCCTGTGCTGTTTGTCACAATTATTGGTCTCAAGAAGGCAAAGAGTTTCATATGACCTTTTAGAACATCTGAAGCCTTGCTGACCCAAAGATTCTGTTGACTTGTGCTCCTCAAACTGACTTGGATATGTTAATATCTTCTACATACTAGGGGGATATTAGTCCTCCAGGATAACTCTGTCTCATTTCTGTTTATCCAGGCAGCTGGTCTTGCTAGGTAGCAGGACCAACTATCCAATAAAGTCTCCTTTGAGACCTGAACATTTTCCTTTGGGGCCATGCCCTTGAACTCAGCCTGTATTACTAACTTGTATAACCTTGGCTGGTCACAGGAACAATTATGACAGTACACCTGCACAGCTGTTGAGGACCTGACCGTCTTGTTTAAGGACCTTCTATTTTCTTTCCTGTACCACTGACCTTACACTAGAGTTTATCTCTGATAATACCACCCTGGTGGTGGTATTCCACTCCTTTAAAGGACACATTTAAGCTACTACTCTGATTTCAATTCTCCTCTCCACTTTAACATCTCAGTGACTGGCTACAAGTCTAAAACAATGCTAGTCTACCCAGAGGACTCTGTATTGCCTCTCAATTTTAAGAACAAGGAGACACCCATTGGAGCCAAACCCAAGGCAAGAACAACTAAGCTGGATATATATATCTCCATATATTTATATTTGATAGATTCATGTTTATTTTCATACTCACCAATTTGGGGGCATTTGAGATATGGTCTCTGCACTTATTCCGATATGTGTTGTTTCCTCTTTGGAATCTGTGGACAGAAACTGTTACATTAGGTTCCCCTTCACTAGTTGTATACCAAGCATAATTGTAGTAGTGAGGTTGAGTATATATGCATCTCTACTGGATATATCTGCATCATTCAATGATGCCGGATGCTAGAAGAATACTATTTTATATCCAGGTGGCAAAAGTAGTTAATTCTGTGGTATTTCATTTCTAGGTGTTTCCTCCATTTCTAATATCCTTGATCTTCTATTATTCAGTGCTTTGTCTGGCTCCAGAAAGCACCTTTACTTCCCAGTGAACCATGATGTGGTAGAGGTAACTTTAAGTAACTGGTTCACTGTGATGAACATGGGTCAAGGGAATGGATGTGCAGTGCTACCTCTTACCTCTCAAAACTTACCAGAGAGTCTTTATGTCCCCTATAAGGTGAACCTGGAGACACTTGGAAATTTCTTCAGAATTCATTTTCCTCTGCCCACTCCACCAACAGAACAATTGCATCTTTGGGGCCCCATCACTTTATAGTTTGCTTTTGAGGTGAGTTTTCTCATTTACCATGCTGAAATTTTCTCATATGGCCATGGTCCTTGTACCTTGTTACAGTGCAATAAATCCAATAAGGGTGGGGGATGCTTCTGATAATTAAGACTTCTGTTTGGCCTTTCTTGATTCAGCCTTCACACTTCTTATAGGTGGGCAGCAGGGTTCTCTGCTCAGTGCAGCCTCCTGGATTCTAATCATCTGTACTCTCTCCACTCTTTCCCATAACTCAGCCCAAGGAGCTCCTCCTAAAGTTCTTTTTTGGGTTGAATTAGCAACAGGATTGTCATTCTCCATTTGGTGTTTTCTACCTTACTGAGAGGTGGAAATTGTCAGAAAGTAAAATTAGGAATTTACCAAATGCGATTTTTTGATCAAAGATTTTTAGCTGATAATTACTATTATTGGCAATAATGATGACAAGTTTGGAGAAATTAAACACTATGAAATGGATACTATAAGAACCATTAAAAAGAGCTTAGAGTTTATGATCAGTCCTCTACCTGTCGGGTGGATTTTTATGGATGCCTAGTGACCATATTTTGCATAGGCCTTAGGGTGTGTCAATTTGTCTCAGTGGTTCTTCATCATGCAGGATTGAGCTATTTACTCCAGGGTAAAGGCACATCTCCTGATTAGTGATGTCAAGACAAATTCGGTTACCCTTAGTAGGGATCCACCAGCCAGAATCAGTGTATTTCTGGTATCAGTAACAGGATACTGTGAGGCTTGAAGCAAGTATGAGAACTCCTGTTTACTCAGCTGATCATGGAATTCTGCTTTCTTTCCGAGAGTCATCTCCTGGAAAGAGAAGTGCCTCTGGCAGAGTTCTAGGGGTCCTGTGATTCTCTTTTCACCACTCTGCCCTCTTCTCTCACTCATTAGCTTCTTGACAATATATCTAATATATCTTCCTTAATCACTCCAGCTCCTTTTGTTTCTCTTCCCATGTTAATCCTTCCACCCATTGCAAACCCATCGTCTGCTCTGAAATGCCACAGCAAAGAGAGGTACTTCTAAAGACCATCCCTTTCTTCCACTTCCGTCTTACCCTTTTGAGTCACATAGTTGGTGAACAAATGGAGCAGAAAACAAAAAAGCACATAAATTCTAAAGGTCACTGGAATAATTTCTTCAGGGTTTATATTTCCTGGATCTCAAGTGGAGCTCAAATAGAACCTGAGCATTGAGAACAGAGATGAGTTGGAGTTCAAGATATGTTTTACTAGCCGAGAGACTTTGGGCTTTATTTTCCCCATCTCTAAGAAAGAAAAAATAAAAGCCTACTTCACAGTCTTGTTGAGAATTTAATGAGATAGTTTATGCAAAGTGCTTATCACACTGCATGGCACATAAAAAGTGTTCAGTAAATGCGATCTATTGCTAACATTTGTAACATCTCCTTTCTCAAAGAATTATGGGAAACATTCTGTTTGTCAGACTTTGTTTATGGAAATGATAAGCTTTTGCCAGTGTAATGTCTCTCTATCCTTTATTTCTTCATCAATCTTTTGATAACATGCTATTAAATATTAACGATTCATGCTAATTGGAACTAGTGTGATAAGCTATCCTTCTCATCAGTATTAGCAATTTTTTAATGTGGCACAAAAAATCTGCCTTTTCTTGCTTTAAGGTCTGTGATGCTCTAATGATAATGCTACATGAGAAATATTAGATGTGGAGTTCAACTGTTTAAAATTGTCCTGAAGGTGGCAACCAATAATTTAAAAGTAGTAGCTAAAACTGTAAAAATGAAATTGTCCTTTTCAAATGTCTGTACATTTGCATTACTTATATGTAGATATTTTACACAGAAAGAAATGATGCAAGAAATATAAATAAATATTAGGTATAAATCAGATTCTTAGTTTTCCTTTATTTCCTGAATCAGATGGATCATAAAAAGATTGGTTGGGTGAGAAACAGTAAAAAAATAGCAAAATTCAGTCATGATCAATGTCTGTAACTTAATAGAGGTGAAATAAGGCTTACTTGCTTTTATCCCTAAAAATTAAAATAATTTTGAAAATCAAGCTGCCGAAATAAAAATGTAGATTTTATGATTAAAGCAGTGCCTGAGAGATACATCACTGAGAAATTATGTGTCATTGATTTGCTGTTGTTAGTCAAATAAATGCCTAACTCAGGTTAATTTCAGAAAAAATGTTACAACTTGTTTCAAAACAGTTTAAATATTCTGGATGAGAATAAACAGTTTTTCATAAAAACAAAACTACCATAATCAAGTCAAAATCTCTTTACCCTGGAAAAAAGTGCTAACATGAAAAAAGAGTTGTTCGATAATATTTTACCAAAATTTTGTCAGAACTCCTTTAAAAACAACTCAAGTGCTTTAATTTTAACATTGGCATCATTAACCCAACATATTTATTGAATACGCACTATATGTCCAGATTTCTGCTTATGTATAAGATCTCAACATAGTTTAGATAGTTTAATCAAAAAATATTGATTTTACACTCTACGACACATATATTAATGAGAACATAGGAATTCACACACAAAAATAATAGTATTATCATGATGGATTAATAAAAATGATATTCGTTTTCTACATCTAGGACATTTGTTTATTATTTGGTCAGCTTTTCTGTTTCAGGTACTATATTATGAATGATATTTATAACAGTGACCAGGCAGGAAAACATCTCTGCCTTTGTCAAATTTATATTTTCCTTGGAGAAGTCAGACAACAAACAAAACATGTCAGCTAAGTTTGTCAGATTAATACCACAGGGAGAAAATCAGAGGAGGAGGTAGGGTGCGGTACTGGGGGCTAGGCCAGCCCCGCTACGGAGGCGGCTCTGAACCATGATCCGAATGAGGAAAGTGAGCCATAAGGAGCTCATGTAAGAGCATTCCAGGCAAAAGGATTAAAAGGTAGACACTTCCTGAAGAGGGAGCATATCTGCCATATTTGAGTAACTAAAAAGAAGACAGAAAAGCTAAAGTGAGTAAGGGCAAGAATAACGTAAGAGAAGTAAAGGGGACCAGATTGTGCAGAACATTGTGAGCATTTGGGCAGACTTTGGCTTTATGCTGAGGGAGATAAGGAGCCACTGGAAATTTTCGAAAAGAGTAATATGTGGTATGACTTCAGGTTTAATAGAATTACTTGGTTGCTGTGTCACATAACCTCATGGTCCTCAAACTGGGATATTGTATCCCTAGAAGCATAGGGTGGCATGCCTGGAGGAACACAAAAATCCCAGGATTAGTTAGGAATATCTTCCTGAAGGGTAAAATTTACCCTCAAGATTATGGAGGAAATAATTACCATGTTAAGAAAAACATTTAAATATTACATAAATCATTGTAAAATTCCCATGGTTTTAAAGATAAAGTGAAACTTCAATGATATTTCATGTTTGTGGCATCTTAGGCTTTAATCTTATGAGTTCAAGGCTATTGGCCATCAAGAGTGATTTGGTGGAAAATTTGGGAAAAATTGTCATAATTTATGTGCCCTCGGAGTTAGGACAGTGTCTTATGTCAGTGCAAAAAGCTTACGAGACAAAGTAGTCAAGTGTACACATTAAGGTGTACTAAGTCACCTTAATTATTTATTTGTGCAGTCTTAATAATATATTTTAAAAACAATACAAATATATCATAATGATATTTTAGAAATAGAAGTAAGGTAAAATTTAAGGAATCAACTTTGTTCTTCTGACTTGCTTATTAATTAACTCTGGATAAGTTACTGAAGAGTGGGCTGTAGTTTTCTCATCTATTTTTTAATGGGGGCACAACATAATGCTAGAATAATCTATGTACTAGAACTTTGGCTACTTGCTAAATGAAAGTGTGGCTTGCAATTGTATTTTTATGAAATAGATTCATCAGCATTACAGCTTCTGGTGACATGTATATACACATACTTTGTGGATAATAATAAAATACTATTTAACTACTTGCACATTAGATACTATCACTTGATATGTCATATCTAGGACTTCTATAAGTACAATTTATATCAAATCTTTCAGAGGCAATATTTCAGACCAGTTTAAGACCTGGAACACTCTGTGAGTTTTGGAATTGGTTTTCAGCACCACGGACAGCGTTACTGCCATAGGGAATCAAAGGCTTGCGATATCAAAAAACTTCAGCAGGGAGAATTTTAGTTCATATACCTGCCCCCGAATTTAAATGGTATTACAAAAAAGTGGGAGAAAAAATGCCCTTTTCCTTTAAAATTTAAAAAATAGACATGGGCTTCAAAACTGACCATAAAAATTAATTAAACAAATATGTATTGAACACATGATATGTTCTGTAAAACTTTTGTTTTATAAATGGTGTAATTTACCAAAAGTATTCTTTTAACAATTTAATTTTGCTATTTTGCTCTTACTTTCAAATAATATATAGTTATACACTATAATATGCTACAATTATCAAATTTCATATAACATGTTATTTGACATCTGTATTTTTGAAATGATTTATAGAACTTGGATTAACTGTAGATTTTCAGGTTTATCTTTTAGTCATTTCATCATCCTACATCAACTTTAACCCTACAGCATTCCCCTAAAAAGCAACAATGATAACATAATGTGTTATGTGTTAACTTCTCCAGTAATAAAACTTATACTTTTCCACAAAGAGGTGTCCATTAACAACAAGCTTGACATCTAAAATTATTTTGTGGGAGATACATATTGCTTTTTCAAATTGGACAAAAAAATAAATTGTAAGATAAGAATAATTTAAATATAATGTAAATACATTTAAGCCCCCAAAGCAGAATTAAAGTTTTTAAAATCCATGCTATAATGCTTCTTAAATGTTTAACTTACATTTAATTAAAGTAGTTGATTTCAAGTACCGTGGAATGATGTGCTGTATACCGTTTAATCATACTTGCTAACTGCTGCATTACCAAAGGAACTTGAATTAAAATGGTTCCACTTTTGGCCAGGAGATGGAGCTGTCATGTAAGATGCTGCCTTGAATTTATTTATTTATTTTTTCAATTTAGCATGCTGTTTTCTAACAGACAGTGGGTACCATCGAGTGAGTGTCAGAACAGAAAGCTAAGGCAGAAGCAGAGAGGATGCTGCGGTCATCCTTTCTTGTTTTTGTTTTTCTTTAATGAGAACAGAACATATGTGAGATTTTACTTTCTCCTCTAGTAAATATTCTGCAGGATTGTGTTGGAGATTATTGGATTCAACACATAAATGGATTCTGTCCTATGATTTACAGTTCTCTTTATTTCAGGTAAGCCAGCATGATTCTATCTTTGATCTATCAATGAATTGTTATCTATGTTAATAGTGACATTTAAGACAAGATGTGTGCTTTGTAAGCTTGTATTCAGATCTAAAAGATTCAAAAGCTCTAATTTTAGCTGTTGTGCATTTAAAAATCTTCCTAGGCCAAAATGAGCTCTGACTATGACATATTGTATTTTAACATTTCTTTGGCTTCCTAGTCATTAGTGTCCGTCTATGGCTATATTTGTTTACCTTTTGAAGGTAAAGCTTTCAAAGTGAAGGATGGTTCTTGCTATCTCAAGGGAAATACTGTTCCTTAATGCAGTGAACAAATTGTAGAGATGTAATGAAGCAGATTAACATGGCAGTGGCTCTGCCAAAGCCCAGGGCTGAACCTTCTCATAGCAGCCTCAGAGGCACGCCAACATCCTAAGCCCAAAGGCCTTTCGAACAATTCCTGCTGGCTATGATGACATAAATTGCTCATGCTTTTTGTTTATACCTTTTGGAAAGACATAAGTCATTTCTCACACATGAATCAGATGTATGTAATGTGTTTAATATACTTGGAGTGATAGTATAGACCCTCCCCCACCCCCAGTATGAATGTGAGGAGTAAACCGAAAACAAATTGCTGTGAAAATGGATTTTTCTTAGATTTTAGTGGATTTGTGGTGTTAGGACTATGACCATTTAAGATAGTTGATATTATAGAAGGTGCTCACATTTTCAATTATTTTAGGTCATGTGACATTAGCTGTGCTAAAGAGTGGAATGACTCAGTAGGTGGAAATTGCACGCAACAGCCTAGCTCCTTTCTGCAGCTTCCCATGGTTTCCCCTAAAGCCTCTTTTTATTATCAGAATAATAGGAATAAAGAAATACAGAAATCCTATGTATAAAAGACACTCATGGTCATTTACATAAATTTAAATAAATTTTTAAAATATTTAAAAATTATTTTTGTAAGATCATTTTTACATGCCTCGCTCTCTCCTCTCGTGGAAAGAGCTCTGTGTGTGTGTGTGTGTGTGTGCGTGTGTGTGTGTGTGCGTGTGTGTGTGTGATGCTGATGGTGGAGGTGGCAGGCAGGGGCGTGCATCAGGATGTTTCTATCTCAGTCATCGTTTTCCTATAAAGAGGGAGTTGTGCTGTGTCAGAGGTTGTGAAAACTGTGGGGAATGATTTTATTAAACCGTTTGGACAAATTGAGGGAAAAAATCTGTTCTTTTAATATGGTGAATCAATAAAGAGTTTTCAGTTCTAATGTTCTGTATACATGAGGATTCTTAGAATCACAGGGCTTTTTTTTTTTTTTTTTTTTTAGCATTTATCTATTTTATCGTTTAAAGAAAAGCAACTGTGGTTGAAAGATTAAGTGGCTTTCCCAAAATCACATACTAAATTAGAATCAGGCAAGGCTAGAACACTGATTGACAGTCTTCAATATCTTCCATAGCAGTAACACAACTTAACCCAAGTGTGAACATATCCAGATGGTATATGCCAGATGTGTTGATATTAACTATATGTGTGTTTGCAGGGGGGAGTAAATTCTATAAAATAAAGTTTCTTTCAGTGACGGATTGCTCAAAGGCATATTATATGTAGTGCTCAATTTTCACAGGGTTTTTGTCGAAGCACCCAAAAAAACTCAATTAACAACTATGGAGACTCTCTCTTTCTTAGAATGTTTTGTTCACTGTTAGATGAGGTATACTCTTCTATCATTCCCATAAATGACATGGATCTCCAGATACTAGCTCACAACTCTACTCCTCCTACCTAATCGAACAAACTTCTCATATAAATTAATCTCTTGATAACCGTAAGGGTATCCTCTCATGTCCTGGTCTTCCCTCCTTTTTTCACTTACTAGGCACAGGCTACACCCTACTTCTTCAATATTTTGGGAAAAGAATGGGATTAAAATGTGTTACTTTTAAATGTGATACTTATGGAGTACCACATATCTACCAAGAAATGCCCATGGTAGAGATTGAGAAATAAACAGTCACAGAGCTCACCTCACTTACCTCATAGAGTTTAACATGGACATATACATGCACAGATACGACCATAGCTCAAAACATTATAAACACCAAACTGAGGAATGAAGAAAGGTGAAAAGTGAACGTGACGGGAATACAATCACCTGTCTTGTGCCAGGCACTGTGCTGCACTCTAGGATTCAGAATAAAACAATTGTGACAATTTCTGTCCATAAGAAACTCAGAGCCCAAAGAAAAAGATTTTAGAAAGATATAATAGTTGAATTAGATCTTTAAGAGTATTTGGATAAAAATTAATAAAAACAGAAAGATGCATATTCCAGGAACAGGGGCAAGGCAAGCAAACACAAGGAAATGGGGAACTATAGGGCATCCTATAGGAGAACTGTAGAGAATGGAAATAATCCAACATGACTGAAACTTTGTTGTTGTTGTCATTGTTGCTTTTCCCCTGGGGCAGCCAAAGTAAAGGTAGTAAATTTGACTTTTGATGTTGATGTTATGCATTTGATACACTATACATATTCACACGTAGAGATGTTGTGTAAGAAGCCAAAATTTTTCTGTCTATGTATCAGATAAGAAGTTAAGGCCAAATATATATGGATCTGCGTGAAGTTGTGGGCAAGAATTAGGTCACGCATAAATGAACATCAATGGGGAATAAGAGCGGAGTGAAGATGACTGAGAGCATAATTTTATCATTAGGGGAGTAAAAGGAATCTAGAAAGGATTCATTAAAGGATTAATTGTGGAAGGTAATGGGGGAAATTGGAGGAATAACAATGTCATAGGAGGCAAATCAGGTAAATTAAATACCAAAGCAGGGATCAGCAACAATATAAAACCCGTAAAAGGGCTGATTAATAAGAGAATAGGGCAGTGCTGATGGACTTTATTATTATTATTAGATCATGAATGAATTTTAAGAGAAGAGGTTTAGTAGATGGGCAGAGACAGGGACACTGACTGAGGAGTAAATGAGAAATCTGTGCACTATATTTAAGTTTTAAGACGTTTACCAGATAAAAATGAGAGATAATATTTTATAGCTTGATTTTAGTTAGTATTAGAGAAGCCTAAGCCTCTTTGTAGAGTAAGGATGTGAAGTCAATAGAGAGAAATTGAGGAAAGAAGAAATAAAAAATAAATCAGGGTCCTAGAAGAGAAAGGAGAAGAAAGGTTCAAGAATGATTCTTTGAGACAGGAAGATGATGGGTGATGATACAGAGCCAAGCTGGTGAAACTCACTTTGGGTGGCCTGTTCTTGGGAATTAAATCGTTGTCTGTAAGATAAAATATCTCTTCTATTTAAATCAGTTGGTTCCTTAGAAAAGGCTATTTGTGGCATGTGGACTTCTGGAGGAAATAATTAATCCTCAGTAGCAAAACACTTTCCTGCAGAACACATTTTAGTCCATTAATCCTTAAACTGGAGACTAATAACACTGTTTCATGTTAAACTTATGGTATATACTTCAGTTAGTTATTTCTTATTGAGAATGACCTGTTTAAAAACAGGTTCTATTTAAAATTTGCACTAGATTAGACCAACACATATCTATTATGCATATCTAGTTTGATTACTAAGGGCTGGTTTGCCAGCATCTAAATTAATTATTCAAGCTCCTTCCTTCTTTAACTCCCTCAGTTTCATTAGTACTTTCACCAGGATTTGAGTAAAGAGAAGAGAAAGTTGACGTAATCACAAATTTCCTTCCCACAAGGAAACTGGCCTTCTTTATGAAGATTCCCACCAAAAATCTTTTTTTTCCCCCCTCTCTTTCTGTTGGCAGTCTCAGAATCCTCTTGCACCTTTCTTAGAGCCAATCTCTTCTAGGTATTGTCTTGCACTCACTTGTCATGGAGTGGCAGTAGGAAGCCTTGAAGACGGGATAGACACTGATGAATTTCATACACATTTTGATCATCATGATGAATCCATTAGCAATAGAGTAGTCCCTACTGAAATATTATTTCTACATAGAAAAAGATAACCTATGTCAAGAACATGACATGAAATCCTATTAAAAACAAAAAGTAAAATCTGTTTGCTGATCTCCCTATAATGTTCATGTTAATGTCATCTCCCTTTTATCAAAATTGGGCTTAATGAAATTAGAGTTGAGTGGAAGCAGAGGTGGAGGTTGGCATTGCAAGTCAAAAATGCAAATTTTTTCTTGGTAATATTTGAATAAGCTTTTCAATCAAGACCTCTATTTGGAAGAAGAGATAGTTACTAACTACATTAATAATAAAGACAAATTTTAATCATGTAATATCTTTTTGTTTATTTGTGAAAAGTTTTAGAGAAATGGTTTAAGAATCCAGAAATCTTATCTATCAGAATGTGCAAAAATATTTTTGAGGGTAAGACAATCATAATTTTAAAGTTTTTAAACTTTCTTTTTTCACATAAAATGATCTTAGGAAGCAGTCACCCTCAAGAAGTGCTTTGAATTGTCTAAATTATTATTACAGTTTTAAATTATTAAGTTTTGGTATTTAGGATAAGTTAGGATTATAATGTGCTTTCAATGTGAGAATGTCTTGGCGATATTAACAAATAAATACGCAATTATGTGATTGTATAGTTGTACCCTGCTACATCTTGTGTTGGGTGATATGTGTGGGAGAGTGATGAAGGAATAACAAAATTCCTCTTAAGCATGTATGAAGGATAGAAGATTAGTTGGAATATAGCAATAAAAGAGAGAGAGTTTGTGATAAGATTAGGATAAGAGAAGACAGACACTATTTCATTTCTCTGAATAACTGATTCTAAAAGGTGAAATATCTAGGGCATGAAGCAAGCCCATCAGGGACAATGGTTATGACACCCCTTTTCAGCCCACCATTACCAACTAGGGTGTTTTCCTCCTTTTCTGTGTCCCCCCTGGAGTGAACAATTGAGGGAGCCTGACAATTGTCAGGCTAGGATCTGTCACATTAGTGCTTAGACCTATACTTGCTATTTCTTGCATCAACAGTCCTGGAAATCAGGAGCCTAGTTATATAGACAGAGTGATCATAAAATGTATCATCTAAACCAGGATGTGGTTTGTTAATGCTTTCTTCAGAATGACAGATGTAAATCAGGACCGTCCTAGGCAAACTGGGATGCAAAGTTGCCCCGTTTCAAGGGACAAAAGAGAGGAAAGTTAGAAGAGGACTCTGCCATGTTTTGCATCTAATCGGTCTACCCAAATAAATTGTTGATTGTTTTGGTGCCTGGGTGTCAGAAAGTTAAAATGTAAAATGGCCCATCAATTAGATAAAGAGCATTCAGATAAGCTGTTTCAATTGTTGGCCTTGATAAACCCACCAACTGAAATCTCTAATGACTCTTATTGAACCCTTAGTTATATCACCAGGAATGATACAAATCTATGAATTTTCATCCTGACTTCCCAGGAAAGTCAATTATGTGGAGAAAAAAAAAACTGTCAGTAAATTTTATGCTGTTATTACCAACTTAGACTCATAGCATCATAAATCTATTCAAATATAAAAGCAAAAACAGGATAAAATACAGATTCAAATTATTTCCATATTTAGGTATGCATCTTCTAAGGAGTTTGCATGAATGTGTAAATCTTTGAAGATAGGAAATTAGCTCCAAGAACACTGGCACTTTCTCCAGCAAGACACCTATCCCAAATCTTGGTAATTTTGGTATGCATGTAGATGGGCTTTCAGAAGACTATTATTTAAGTTTCTTAAATTCCCCTCCTCCAACAGTCATGTTCTTTTCTCTTTCTCAGACACTCACTCCCATGGTTTTATCTTAGACCTCTTCCTGGCCAGTCACCGTGATCTGCCCATAATCTCTACTTTATGCATTGGTGCCACCTTTCTTGCTCATTTCATCTAGAAGCCCAACTTAAACACTTCTCTAACCCAACCAGGATTGTAAATCATTGAACTTATCACACTTTGATTGTCCTTCACTTAATGTCCTCTTTCCTTTCATTAAATAAATTCCATGGTCATTGATAATAATCACTCCTTGTATATACATACACATTTAACAATCCTCCCCCCATCTTAATGTTTTGGTTTGGTTTGGTTTTTGGTAACTGCCTGGATGAATTCTCATCCTGGTTATAGCCAACTCCCCCATTACTCCATGCCTGTACTCATGCAGCTGGACACAAGCCCAAGTGGGTCTTTTGTGATGTCTGTCAATCATGCCCTAGGCCATTCATTCTTCCAGCTTCCTAGACTTAGATTTCACACCCTCTCTTCTCTCTGCAAACCACCAGTACCTCCTATCTGATCTTCACTCTTGGTTGACAACTTTGCTTCAATTTGGAAACAATCAGAAAAGACTCCTCCCCGCAGACTTCCATCACTACATGTACCTCCTCACCAAGTTCTGCGCCCACGTAACCTGACCTCCCACCTGTTACCTTAAATCAACTATCCCTGCCTCTATCTAAAATAATCCCTGCATACATGCACTGCATTCTTACCTACACAAGGGCAACACTGTATGAACTTTTTCTCTTTCTCTTCTACATCAATAATTTTACCTCTTAACTATATCAACATATAAGCATTTTATTATTGCTCCTATATTTAAATTATTTTTTACTTCCGTCATCAACCACATCTTCATTTCTTTTCTCCTCTTTGCAAAAATACGTATCAAAAGTTTTTGCTATATTCTCTATTTCTCTCTTTTTGTTTTCTTTTAAATCCACTTTAGTCAGGTTTTTACTCCCATCATTTTACCAGATCAGCTCTTGATAAGGGTCCAATGACATCCATGTTGTCAAATCTGGTGGTCCATCCTCAGTTTTCATCTTACTCGACCACACAGCAGTGTCGGACATAGTGTATCACTGTCTGTCCCTTGGTACACTGCCTTCCCTTGGGTTCCAGGACAGCACACAGTGTTGACTCTTCTCCTCCACCATTGTTCACTCCTTCGCAGTCACTCTACTCTTTTCTTTATTTAGATCTACTTTCTTGGGATCCCATTGAGTTGCATGGCTTTAAATGCCATGTAAATAATGACAGCATCAAAATCATCTGAATATTTAGCTCCAGTTTTCTGCCGAACAAGATGTGTGTATTTAACTGCTCCTTTGGTTTGAATATCTAGTAGATATTTCATAGTTAACATCCCTAAACTAACTTTCTGATCTTCCCTCTCCCCAACCAACCTGTTCCAACCCCAGCCTTCCCCATCTTATTTGTTAGGGAGGTAACTCCAGTCTTGCTGATCCTCAGGCTAAAAACCCTGGTGTCACCTTTGATGATTCTTTTCCTCTCATATCCCACATCCAATCCCTCAGTAATTCCTGTTGATTTCAATTTCAGAACATATCCAGAATCTATGTCCTGCCACCTTCGTGCTGCCACCCCGGTCAAGCTGCCCACCATCAAGTCTCTCCTGGATTTCTGTTTTAGTTTTCTAACTAGACTTCATTCTTTTACTCCTTCTCCTCAAACTCTATTCTCAACGCAGCAGACTGATGTAAGATTATGCCACATTGCTGCTGAAAATCCTGTAAGCAATGCCCAATTTTCTCAGAGCAAAAGCCGCCCTATAATTTCCAATAAGATACTATCTAACCTGGTCTCCGTCCCATTACATACAGTGTTTCTCTGAACTCATCTCCAATTTTCTCCTCTTATGCACTTTATTTCTTGAATATTCCAGGAACACTTCAATCTTTTGGGCAGTTTCCTCTGCCTGGAAGATTTTGCCTCAGGTATTTGCCTGACTAACCCCCTCAGCTGCTTAAAATCTGTGCTCAAATGTGATTTCTAAATAATGCCTTCTCTGACTATCCTATTGAAAATCTTAGCCCCATTCCCCCAGCCCCATTGTTCTGATCTCCCATTTTCTGCTACACTTTCTTTTCTTTGTTATACTTTGGTTTATTTTCTTTTGTTTCCTTTCTTTTTCCCCTTCCCTTCTTAGAATTCTTATTACTGTGTGGCATACTGTATACTTTCCATATCCCGACAGTAATGTAAGCTCCAAATGGGCAGAGATAATTATCTGTTCGATGTATTGATGTTTCACAACTGCTCAGAATGGTTCTGGGTGTAAAGAAGGGACTAAAAAATGTTTGTTGAATAAATGAATGCATCTTAGACCGTTAAATTTATTCCTTTAAGCATACCATGCTTTCTCTTTTACTTTTACTGGACTGATTCACACTTACAAATGCCCAGTACAATCAGCCTGATTTTTCAATCAGTATTTATGCCAATAAGAATGAATTGTATGTTATTATTATAAAAACAAACCTTACGGGAAGGCAAATGTATCATTAATACTGACTGATGATCTACCCCTGGTTTATATAACATCTAATATATTTCTCATGTGACTTTACTTTCTCTCATTATTCTTTACTTTCTTGTCCATGTAAGCTCCTCAAAGTCAGGAACGTGGTCATCATATTTGCCTCCCAAACACCATGCCCAATGTCTGACAAATAAGAAGTTTTAAAAACACTTTGGTGTAGTCATAGGATGAGCATACACTTAAAATTTAATATTGTTGGCATGTGCTATGTGTCCTGAACTTTCTCTATGTGGATCGCTTTAGTTCTTACAACAACCCTGTGGAAAGAGGTATCAGTCTCATTTTTACTGACGTGGTAAAGCTGATATTTCCTCCAGGCCTCCGTTCTTTCTCATTCATTGCACCGTCCTCACTGTCTAATCTCTAGTGACCATGTCAGAAAGTTAATTCTACTCCCTCGTTTGTAGATGAATGGAAGTAATGCTTACAATGCCAGATTTCTTGAAAGTGTTTTGTTTTCATATTCAGTTGGGAGTGAACCTTTAGCTTTGTGAATAAGATGCAATGAGCATTGTTTTTTGCTCAATTCTATGGGAAAAATTGACCTCATCTTTTAGTGCTTTCAATCCCTTAACTGTAATAAAAGTATTTACTACCTTAGTTTATATAAACCACTAGGATTTAATCAAAATTACCCACTTGACTCTCCTTAAGAGTCTTCAAGCATGTCTTGTTCTAAATCTCAGCTTAGATATTTGCCCTTGTTTAACACCTAAGGTCTATATTGCTTTATTTATAGAAAGTCTTATCTAATACAAATATGCCAACCTGCTATTTATATCAATACTGAAAAAAATGTCCACCGAATATATTTCTGCCCTTCATAGATTCCAGAGGTTCAGTGAAAATTTTTTATAATCTGCAATGCTTCAGAAAAATATATGTTAATATGAACTTGCATCCTAATTAAATCTAACTCAAATGTCGCTTCCTTTATGATGTTCCCTCTGTTTTCATGTGCAATGTATACTTCCATTGCACCCTGCACCTATCTCTACACTGGTTTTAATGTAGACTAGCCAGATATATGCGCATCTGAGTTGTCTCTCATATGTAACTGTGTGCTGTGTAAGAACAGATACTGTGTTGTATAGTTTTACCAAGGTACCCAGTACCTGTACAAACTATCTTCCATAGCAGGCAATCAATATATCTGCTGAGCTCTAGTAATTTAAAACTTCAATAAAGGTACTATTTGAAATTTCTTATTTTTATAACATAACTATGTCCTACTTCAAATGACTTATTAAAATAGCTCTCAATAGTTTGCCTTAATACAACTGCCTTTAATGCCTTTTAAATTTACTGTTTGTTTGAGTTGACTATCCAGTGATTTTTTAAATGATACAGATATAGTATCTACAAAATTTTCAGAGAATACTTACTAGTTATAATTTGGGAAGAAGTTCTCCTTCTCTCTCTCTTTCTCTCTTTCTTTCTCTCTCTCTCTCACACACACACACATACACACACACAGTCTCTATTTCCAAATCTTGTTTTACTCTATAAATAATTTTTATAACCAATAACTGAATTAACCAACAATAGTCTCTCTCTCTCTATCTCTCTCTCACACACACACATTCTCTCTCTCTCACACACATATGTATACGTAGCTTACCTCTCCTCCAGCATTATTATCTCCAAAAGTACAATTTATAAAATATAATGACCTAGCTAGCTTCTATAAGAGGGAGTGAAATGTAGGTTGCAATACTCTTCTAATATCATAATGGCAAGGAATGTGTATTTTGTAGGGATTTCAAACCCTTAATTGCAGAATTGTTTGAGACAACGCCTTGCTCAGCCAGTAAGTTTGCTCCCAGCTGCTTCATCATTTTCTCCTAAGACTCTGGTTTCTCAGATTCCTGACCTTGGTCGACTCAACCAAAAAATTCTGTTCATTATTAAAGATAATAAAGAATAATAAATAAAACAAAACATGATTTAATAAGTCAATATAAGTCATTTTACAACTGAAAGCATTCTAAAACATGGGAGTGGTTTTCACTATATTTCAGTATATTATATCTTAGTTTCAGTGACAATGTTTCTAGCAAATGGAGGGAAATGATGTTTCTGGACCTAGTGTTCCTTACAGCAAGTAACTAACAGGAAAATGTAAGCAAAACCAAAACAAAACAACATAAACAAAAAATGTATTGGCTGGGTAAAGGGTGGCCTACAGACAAGGGCAAATATCTGGCATATTCTGACATATAAGTGATAAGAACCAATAGAGCATTAGCTATTCAGAGGCAGGGGTGAGATGAGGGTGGCAGAAAGCAAACAAAAGAAACTTAACAATAGCAATAATAAAAGAAAAAAGTCAAAGGAGCATATTTTTACATCTAGACTTTCAAAGAGAGGGTGACATCACTTTGTCAGGAATTTCATGCAAAGTGCTGCGTGTGCTGATGTGCTGGGTCTCTTCTAGCCCAGTAAACATTCCTATTACCTGTAGGGCACAAAGTTCTCTCTGCCATGAGTGGCGCGGGGTTATTTATTCCCCAGACCCCTCCATACCCGAATGCCATGGTTGAATGCAAATGCCACAGCTCCTCCCACGTGTGGCCCCTTCTCCCTCTGGATTCCAGTAATTATTTTCTCCTTGTGCTGTGCTTCCTGCGGCTGCTAGTCCTGGGGTGCTCCCTGCTTTGTTGGTCTCCCTTAATCTTAACACACCTTTGTGAATAGTCCTTTTTTGTTTGTTTTACTCTCTTCAATTAAATTCTCCTTTTTGGGTGTGTCGTCTGTTTTCTGCCTAGATTATGATTGTTACAATAGCTAGCATTTGTGGAACATTTACTACAATACAGGCACTATTGAAACAATTCACGTGAATCTGACTATTCGATCCTCACAGTGATCCTGTGAGTTAGTTACTATTGTGACAACATTTAAACCATGAGGACAGTGAAGCACATAGAGTTTAAATAACCTGATGATCACATAGCTAAAAGCTGTCTAAGACAAAATAAAACCCACGGAATCTGACGTCACAGCTGGCTTAGACGTGGTGGTAAATTAATTAATATGCTTTTAAAGACGATCTCATCTTTTTGATGTCTGCATAAATCCCATCGACAAAATCTAAGCACAGGGGAAAAAAAGAAGTAGAAGCAAGTCAGGAAAATTTGGCTCGCAGGTAATAAAAGTAGACACAGAGATCCACATTTGGAAATAGCCTATACATCAATTGCAATATCTAAATGTTTCAAGATATTAAGCATCTTAATTTTAGGAAAAATGGAAAGGAGAGGGGCAGCATTTTGTTCAACATATAAAGAAAAGCTCTTATTAATATAAATGAATTATATGTTTAACTAAAAAAGTCTACCTGCTATCATCCTTTTTAGTGATCAAACATATATATATGAATTAAATTGAAGATAAAAAAATTACTGAAATCTCTAATGACTTAACAAAGTAAAATCAGTAAATGCGTTTTACTTATCAGTTATCTCCCTGAAAATGCATATAATCTTTTTTAAATGATTTTTTTAATTTAAAAAAAAGCATCACACAATTAAAACAAAAATTAAAACAAAAAGATAAAAATGTTCTTTATTAGGAAATCCGTGCTGATTTTTACATAAGGGTGTGACAAATATGACATCAGAATTTATTGTTATTTCATCTACAGAAAAGAAGATGATTTCACTGGTTTATTAAATCCATCAATGTCTTCTACCTTCCCTTTCTAACATTTACTTTCAAAATTCTCTTCCTGCCTATGTATCTGATAGTCAATAATCTTTCTTTCATTTAGTTTATGAAATTCTTCATGACATGACATAGACTTTGACAGTGCTGTTTTTGATCTGCATGATACTCAGCAGATTGATTTGTGACAGTATCCCTGACAGGCCACTTACGGTCTACTAGTGGTCAGCAAACTATGATGTTTTACAACATCTTTTGTTTAAGATGGCTGGGAAATAAAGAAGATTTCATGACATGTTAAATTTGAAGTTTAGTATCCATAAAGAAAATTTTAATGGAACATAGCTATGCTCATTTTTGTACAGATTTTCCATGGCTATTTTCGTCCTATATGGTGAGAGTTGTGTAGTTGCAACAGAGACCATATGGCCCACAAAGCCTAAAACATTTACTAAATGGCCCCAGTAGCAGCCAAGTTGTGGACTCTGGCCTACATAGTCACTACACTACAATTGCAAAGTATTGGTATTTGATGGTATTTCAACTTCTGGATGAATGATCTTATATAGTGAGAACAGTTTAGGATTGGTATTAATTCTTTGAATGCTTGGTAGAATTCATCAGTGAAGCCATCAGGTCATGAGTTTTTCTTTGATGAGAGACTTTTTATTACTGCTTCTATCTTATTACTTGTTATTGGTTTATTCAGGTTTTGGATTTCTTCCTGGTTTAATCGTGGTAGGTTGTATGTGTCTAGGAATTTATCAGTTTCTTCTAGGTTTTCTAATTTATTGGCATATAGTTGCTCACAGTAGTCTCTAATGATCCTTTGGATTTCTGCAGTATCAGTTGTAATGTCTCCTTTTTAATCTCTGATTTTATTTATTTGAATCTTCTTTCTTTTTCTTGGTCTGGCTAAATGTGTGTTAATTTTTTTATCTTTTCAAAAAACCAACTTACATTTCATTTATCTTTTGTATTGTTTTTTCGGTTTCAATTTCATTTATTTCTGCCCTGAAATTAATTGTTTCTTTTCTTCTACTAATTTTGGGTTTGGTTTGTGCTTGTTTTTCTAGTTCTTTGAGATGTATCATTAGGTTGCTTATTTTTTGAGGGAGGTACTTATTGCTATAAACTTACCTCTTATTACTGCTTTTGCTGTATTCCATAGGTTTTGATATGTTGTGCTGTCATTTTCATTTATTTTGATAGATTTTTTTAGTTTCCTTCTTAATCTCTTCATTGACCGACTGGTTATTCAGGAGCATATTGTTTAATTTTCATGTGTTTGTATATTTTCCAGTGTTCCTCTTGTTATTGATTTCTAGATTTATTTAATTGTGGTCAGAGAAAATACTTGGTGTGAATTCATTTTTTTTTTTTTTGAATTTGTTAAGATTTGATTTTTGGCCTATCATATGATCTTTCCTTGAGAATGATCCATGAGCTGAGGAGAAGAACGTGAATTCTGTAGCTGTTGGATGAAATGTTCTATAAATATCTATCAGGTCCATTTGTCTCAGAGTGCAGATCAAGTCCAGTGTTTCTTCGTAAATTTTCTGTCTGGATGATCTGTCCAATGCTGAAAGTAGTGTGTTGAGGTCCCCAACACTTCTTGTATTGGGGTTTGTCTTTTTCTTTATCTCTGTCAATATTTACTTTATATATCTGGGTGCTCCAGTGTTGGGTACATAGGTATTTAGAATTGTTATATCCTCTTGGTGAATTGACCCCTTTATCATTATATAGTGACCTTCTTTGTCCCTTTTTGCAGTTTTGTCTTGAAATCTGTTTTATCCGATAGAAGTATAGCTATTCGTGCCTTTGGAATGGCTTTTTCCATCCCTTTAATTTAAGTCTATGTGTGAATTTATAGGTGAAGTGTGTTTCTTGCAGACAATATATGGTTATCTCTGGGGTTTTTTTTTTTTTTTTTTTTAATCCATTCATCCACTCCATGTCTTTTGTTTAGAGAGTTAGTCCTTTCACATTCAATATTATTACTGATAGGTAAGGACTTCCGAATGCTATGTTATTATTTGATTTTTGGTTGTTTCATGGTCTTCTTTTTCTTTCTTACTTCCTTACTGTCTTCCTTTGTTAAAAGTGATTTTCTCTGGTAGTAAGTTTTAATTTCTTGCTTTTTTGTGTGTGTGTGTGTCATTTTGTTGCAGGTTTTTTGATTTGAGGTTACTATGAGGCTTGCAAAAAACATTCTATAACCAAAATTTTAAACATATGATAACTCTGCTTACAAACAAACAAGCAAAGAGAAATCTAACAGAAATTCTACTCTTTAACTCCATCTCCACCTCACTTTTTAACTTTTTGTTGTTTCCATCCATATCTTTTTATACTATCTATCTCTCAAAAAGTTCTTGTAGTTGTTTTTGACAGGTTTGATTTTAGTCTTCCTATTCAACATATAAGTAGTTTATATACCACAATTACAGCAATAGAGTATTCTGTATCTGTGTACTTACGGTTAACAGCTAGTTCTATACCTTCAGATGATTTCTTATGGTTCATTACTGTTCTTTCTTTTCAGATTGAAGAACTCTTTACGCATTTCTTACAAGATAGGTCTGGTGTTGATGAAATCCCTCAGTTTTTGTTTGTCTGGGAAAGACTTTATTTCTCCTTCATGTTTGAAGGATATTTTTGCAGGATATAATATTCTAGTGTTAAGGATTTTTTCTTTCAGTGCTTTGAATATGGCATGCCACTCTCTCCTGGCCTGTAAGGTTCCCACTGAGATGTCTGCTGCAAGATGTATCAGAGCTCCTTTGTATTTTTTTTTCTTTTTTTTTTTGCTTCCTTTAGGACCTTTTTTAATCCATGATCTTTGGGAGCTTGATTATTAAATGCCTTTAGGTAGTCTTGTTTGAGTTAAATCTGTTTGGTATTCTATGACCTTCTTATACCTGAATGTTGACATCTTTTCTAGGTTTGGAATGTTCTCTGTTATTATTTCTTTGAATAAATGTCCTACCCCAATCTCTTTCTCTACCTCCTCTTTAAGGCCAATAACTCTAGGTTTGCCCTTTTGAGGCTATTTTCTAGATTCTGTAGGTGTGCTTCATTCTTTTTTATTCTTTTGTCTTTTATCTCTTCTGATTGTATATTTTCAAATAGCCTATCTCCAAGCTCACTAATTCTTTCTTCTGCTTGTCAATTCCACTGTTGAGAGACTCTAATGCATTTCTCAGTTTGTCAATTGAATTCTTCAGCTCCGTAATTTCTGCTAGATTTTTTTATTATTATTTCAATTTCTTTGTTAAATTGCTCTGATAGGCTTCTGAATTTTTTCTCTGTGTTATCTTGCAGTTTATTGAGCTTCTTTAGGGCAACTATTTTGAATTCTCTGTCTGAAAGTTCACATATCCCCATCAATCCAGGATTGGTCTCTGGTACCTTATGTATTTCATTTGGTGAGATCATGTGTTCCTGGATGTCCTTGATGCTGGTGGATGTTTGTTGATGTCAGGCATTGAAGAGTTAGGTATTTATTTAATCTTCACAGTCTGGGCTTGTTGAAACCCATCCTTCTTGAGAAAGCTTTCCATATGTGCAAAGGGAATTGAGTTTCATGGTCTAAGTCTTTGGTCACTTCAGGCATATCAGCACTGGGGGTGCCCTAAGCCCAATAATGCTGTGACTTACAGACTACTAATGGTACCGCTTTGGTGGACTTGGGTAAGATACAGGAGAGTTCCCTGTATTATCAGGCAAAGTCTCTCACTCTCTTTCCTTACTCTCTGTCCTGGGCTGCTGAAATTGGGGGAGGAGTGACATAGGCATTCCCTTGTGGCCACCAGAACCAGGTCACAATTGAAATCAGCCCATTCTCAACCAAAGCTCATGCTGACTTTGCCTGGCTACCTCTGATGTTTATTCAAACCCATGGGCTCTTTAGTCAGCAGGTGGTGAATCCTGCCAGGATTGGGTCATTCCCTTCAGGGTAGCATGTGTCTTCTGTCCCAGGGTGGGTCCAGAAAGGCCTTCTACGGACTAGAGCCTGGACTCAGGGGCTTCAGTAGTCTGCTTGGTACTTTATGTTACTGTGGTTGAGCTGCTACCCAGTTGCAAAACAAAGTCCTCTGAACTTTTACCTTTCCTTTACCCAAGTGAAAGAACACTCCCTGAGCTATACCGCCTGTAAGCTGGGGGGTGGATGACATAGGCACAGGCTTGGCCACCATAGTTGGTATCTCACTGGGTTACCTGCACCCCAATCTACTAACTCTGAGCCAGCACAGCCACAAGAATTGCCCAAGGACTGCACTGTTTCTGGCTCAACCACCTTAGGAATTGAGTCCAATTCCCAGGTGGTGAGGGTAGCAGAACTCAGATTTCAGGGTGCAGGATTTTTCTCTGGTTGGACTGGTCTAAATGCTCCCTGGTCTAATGTACCAGCATAATCCTGCCCTGTGCTATGTTCCCCTGTGCTAGAGCAGTCTTGAGTTTCAATGCAAAGTTCCACAATCACTTCACCCTCCCTCCCCAGAGCACACAAATTCCCTCTTCACCAGGGGTGTTCTCACAGCACTGCTGGGGGTGGGGGCTGTGAGGTATGGTGTACACAATACAAGACTGCCTTTTCTGTACTCTTCAGTGCCTTTTTCCTTGATACAATGTTAAAACCGGATACTATGATTGCTTACCTGATTTTTGGTTCTTCTGAAGGTGCTTGCTTGCGTGGACAGTTGCTCAATTTGGTGTTTGTGCAGAGAACTGATGGCTGGAGGTTTCTATTAAAGCCATCTTGCCTCATCCCCCACCAGTTCATATTCTTTTTGACCCATTGTTGTAATGTACTCCATTAATATGTTTTTAAATATTTTATCATTTCTACATTATTATTTTGTACCTTATTTTTGGTGCATTATTTTATTAAGTAGCTGGTAAGTTTTATTTTATTCTATTTAAGATTTTTATACCTGTATTCATTAATGACATTGGTTGTAGATTCCATTTTTTAGGGTGTTCTTTTGGTAAATTTTTACTATCAAATTTATATTTGCTTCTGAAAAATTTTTTTGAATAATTTTTCCGTGTTTCTATGCTTTGAGCCAGCTTGCAAGATGTGGAAATAAATTGTTTCTAGATATTTTAATATTTTCTCCTAGAAGATATCAATAACTCTTATAAAATACCTTATTGTTATTTTAAAGTAGTTTTATATTTTTTTGAATTCATTTCCTTATAATTTGCCTGATCATGTTCTCTACTTGCATCATTTTGACAATTTTGTTTTCATAGACATGTCCATTTCATAGAAAATTTCAAAGATTTTAATGTAATTAATAATTTCATTTTGTTTATATACTTGATTTCTCAAAAACTAACAAATAAGAATTTATGTTTTCTATACCTGTGTTGAATTTCTAACAGTTTTTCATAGTAATATACTACTATTAACTTTATGAATTTATGACTAATATATATTTATTGGGAAATTTATCTTTATAAATATAAAATTACCTTACTTATCCATTAAAGTTATTTTTGCCTGAAAATATATTTTGTCTCTAATAACATTGCAAAACTTACATTTTTGTTTGTGTTTGCCTGATATATTTTTGTCCATTTTTTATTTTTAATTTTGGCAATTTGTTCCCTGCTTCTTTTAAATAAACAGCATCTGTTCAACTTTCTCTTTGTGATCTCATTTGGTACTTTTTGTTAGTTAATATGAATCAACTAATTCACAATTTATTGTCCTAAATGTTAGGTATATTTGGCTTTTCTTCTGATAATTTATATTGTTCTTATCATTTTTCCTGATTTTTCTATTTGGGTATAACAACTACAGTTTTTTCCTTCTTTATTTTTTCTTCTTCTATTTTGTCTAGTTATTTATAATGCATATTGCCTATTTCATTCCATTATTTTAAAAGAAATTGTCAACATCATAAATGAAACAATATCTATTAACTATGCTGACATAAGATAAAAACATTTTTTTCTTCTGTGTCCAACTATTTCCCAGTTTTAAAAATATGTACATTATTGAGTATTCATACTAATTTTTTGAAATGTTCTTCATAGGTATATTATTTTTTAACTTTGTTGACAACAATGATTTAAATTTGGCTCTATGGTTTAACTCAATGTCCTGAGCGTTTTTTTATATTACAAGTTCTACATTCTTTCTATCATTTTCTGCAGAGCTGAAGTATATCTCAGAATCACCTCTTCAGGAAGGACACATTGGTGATGCATTTTCTCAGCCGTTGCTGTGTGAAAATATTTCTGTAATGCCCTCATATGGGAATAACAATTTCAGTTGATATTACAAATATTTCTCTCTAAAATATCTTTTTCTTTTATTCTCAGACATCTAATATGGGGAAGATCAGATACAGCAAGGTTTTTGCTTACATGTTTCCCTCTTTGGAAGCTAATTACTTTTTCCCACCAGAAACTTGATGGATTTTTTTTTTTTTTTAATCCTTTAACCTTCCCTAGCTCAATTGGAAATGTATATATTTGGGGTTATTTTCACTAGTGTATGTATTATTCAATGACCCTGTTTGATTTACAGATTCTTTTGATTTAAAGATTTTATTCTTTCTTGAAATTAGAAATTGTTGCAACTATTATGTTTGCTTCAGCTTCTCCTCAATTTACTGTTTTTAATGATAGCATCCTCTGGGCGTTTGTATCATATATATCTCTACAATCTTAATAATCATTTTCATCTCATTTTTTTTTTTACTCTGATATCTTGGGAAACTTCTCGAGTTTGTCTTCTATTCAACAGATTTAATTTCTGCCTTTTCAAATCTGCTGGTTACTGTTTGTATTGTACTTATGAAGTTAGCTGTTTTTAAGTGTCCATGCAGTCTCCAATTGGAGTCCCTTGCCGTCAGCTTTCTTTTCATAATTAAAGTGTCCTCTTCAATCTTTATCAGAATATATTCCAATATTAAAATGTCCACTCTGCTTGTAGTCCTAATTGTTTCGTAGGGAGGTATCTTCCGTGATTATTAAGAACATGCTCCTTATTTTGAACAATAGTATCTTTTCACTCGTGTGGTGATTTGGTTCCTGCTTATTCATCCTTAGAGAAAATATTCTATGCTGTATAACATTGGGATCTAGTGGCTGTTTTACCCTAAAGTAAATGCCTTCAAATCCTGAATGTATTCATAAATAAAGATATCTAACAGACATATTTGCTAACTTTAATGAGCATATATTTTTATTTATTTAATAGAAAATAATTCCTATATTTATTATCTCTTAGTTCAAATAACTTCTTCATATTTTTAAACTCATAGCTTTTTCCTTCTTTCTTTTTTCTTTAGAGATAAAAACTTATTGCCAGTGAAAAGGACACTGGACTCGGAGTCAGACAAACGGATCTGACACTACCTACGGAGTTGTTTCTCCGTGTCTGTGGGGGATTGGTTCCAGGGCCCCCAAAGAGAGCAAAATCTACTGATTCTCAGGTCCCCGATATAAAGTAGCGCAGTATTTTCATATAACCTATGCACATCCTCTGTATACTTTCAATCTTCTCTAGATTAGTTATAATACCTAATACAAAGTAAATGCTATGTAAATAGTTGTTATACTGTATTGTTTAGGGAATAATGACAAGAAAATATCTGTACATGTTTGGCATAAATGCAATTTTTTTTCAAATATGTTTGATCTGTGGTTGTTTGAATACACAGACACAGAGCCCATGGACACAGAGGGCCAACTATATTCTTAAATTCTGTAATCCCCAATTTTATCTCCTATAAAATGAAAGAAATGGGACTATATTCTCTCTGAAGTACCTCCCAGCTATATATTTCTTCCAGTTGACATTAACAGAAGCATTGCTACGCTGATTTGCACTTTTATTAAAGAACTACAGATTAAATCGACAAGGAGGGGCAAAGTTGTTTTGTCATTTACAAGGCAAGAGGTTGCTCAATACCCCAGTTTTGAATTACAAGTGAAACAGAGAACTTACCTTCTAGTTTATTCTTGTGCTGTTAAATGGTTTAACCTTGGCTTTGTTCTATTAACTTCCTATTTATTTTCTGTCATTTGAGGAAATGAAATATGGTGAACCACCTCAAATGGGGTACACCAATGAAGTCAGATTGATTGGGGGAATCCCTCATATGGACCTTTGTTGCTGTAAATTATCTCTAACACAGAATATTACTATGGTTCTATTTCCTCCTCTTATACTTGCCTGAGCTTCCCATTGTTTTAGTCACTCTGTATCACCGTGTATGATGTTGAATGTGCTTTAGATGTTTGAAAAAGAGAAAAGGGATATTTTAGTCATACTGAAATGTTGACTTGCAATGAATAGGATTGTTTACTATGGCTCTGGGTATTGCTTAATATGCACAATGAAAATTACTTTTGAGGGTTTTGGCTATCTCTCAGTTGAAATGATCTCTATTTTTTAAAAACCGATAATTACTTAAAAAATACCTCAAGTGAAAAAAAAGTTACAATACAAACCAGTGTTTTATACAGATATCTGTCCTTCCTGGGAAAAGTAAAATAATACGCATTATGGTTATAATAAGGTCCAGATGTTTTGCTTCTGTGTATAAATATTCCTTGCCCATCCCTAATAATAGGTGGAGCATTTAAACATATTCTTCCACTTTATTCCTTAATTCAAAAAATGTGTTGAATTTTTAAATATTGGTGGCTTTTTTTTCCATTATTAACCTCTTTGGTGAAGCTATAATTTGACTTTCCTTTAAACAAAAATTCCATTTATTTTTTGTATTGCTTGACTGTTTGAAATAACAGAATATTCTTTCATGCTATTTTCATGTTCAGCCAGATTAACAAAATTTAAAAAAAGAAAAAGTTATTTTTAACTTTTTAAATTACTTTTCTTTATACCATAATATTTTCTCTTTTATACTTCATTTAATTGATAATCTAATTTTCAACTTCCTTTTTGGAAAGATCATCATTTTACTTTTTGTTATAGAATAAAGTCTATGATGGTCTAATGAAATATTCACCTACTCTTAAAAAGCATACGTATCTTTGTGTTACCAAAGGCTATGTTTATTAGTCATTCAAACTTCTCCCCAATTTTTCTGCTGTGAAATAATCAGAAATATTCATTCTCCACCACCACCCCCCCTTCGTCATTTTATTACAAGCTGACTTGGGGTTCTTCCTGCAAAAGATTCCTCACTAGCATCCTTGATTATAGTCTTCTTATTGCTCCGATATCTTAGGGCAGTGTAATTTTTCTTAAATACAACTTTTATTCTGTTTTCCTCCATGAATTTGAGATGCCTTCGCATGGAATTTGGCTTTGAAGATGATGAATAGTGAGGGCTGGGAAAGTTAGAGAAGGTTTCTGTTTCCTGTGTATCAAGTTCCTCACACAGGAACCTTGGAATCATTTCAGCTTCTGCAACTGCTTCTCCATCAATATGCAGTCAAATTCCAAATTTTACTGAAGGACTTTCAGAAACATACAGATTATCTTCACTTTATCCACATTGTTTCTGCCTGGATTTAGAAATTCATTGTCTCTTGCCTGGTCTCTTGCTTTTATCTTAGCTCTTGTCCTAAAGGTCTTCACACTCCAGACCTCCTCTA
>RJWJ010003579.1:14890-48745 GCA_004363605.1 Indri indri
ACTACAGGCATGTGCCACCATGCCCGGCTAATTTTTTCTGTATATATTTTTAGCTGTCCAATTAATTTTCTTTCTATTTTTGGTAGAGATGGGGTCTCGCTCTTGCTCAGGCTGGTCTCGAACTCCTGAGCTCAGAACGATCCACCCACCTCGGCCTCCCAGAGTGCTAGGATTACAGGCGTGAGCCACCGCGCCCGGCAACTTTTGAAGCATTGGTTGTGCAACGTGTGGTCAGGCATTGTCGTGGAGAAGAATTGGATCCTTTCTGTTGACCAGCGCTGGCTGCAGGCATTGCAGTTTTTGGTACATCTCATTGATTTGCTGAGCACACTTCTCAGATGTGATGGTTTCGTCAGGATTCAGAAAGCTGTAGTGGATCAGACCAGCAGCAGACCACCAAACAGTGACTGTGACTTTTTTTTGGTGCAAGTTTGGCTTTGGGAAGTGCTTTGGAGCTTCTTCTCAGTCCAGCCACTGAGCTGTTCATCACCAGTTGTCATATAAAATGTTAGGGCCTAGAGCCGTAAGCAGCAAATAACCAGCCATTAGCTTCTGTATTATGGTTGCTTGCTTAAGAGACTGGAAAGTTTTCAGCTGACCCTTACTGACCCCGAACCTGCTATCTCGCCTTCGTTAGGGCACCTAGGAATGTAAGGAAGAAAACAGTGCCTTTCACACAGCTGTCCACGAGATAAAATAGTAGCCTGGGCCAGAGGGTCGGAGCGCCCCGGAGCTCTGAGCAGCCCGGCAGTGCTTCCTCTGTGGAAGGTGATATGACTTGGATAATGAGATGTCCAATGTATTTTAGCTAAGATTAATGTTGTTATACTTGCTTCAAAGTAAAGTTGCAGCTGTGACTTGTAACTCCTGTGGAACTCATCTAAGAAAAGGGGAGAATTCCCAAAACCTCCCAGACCATGTCGGCCCAAGATAAGATTGTACCATGGTTAGGACGAAGGCTTTTTTGCTTCTGTATCTGTGCTTATGCAAGCAATTAGATGATTTATCAGTGTGTGCTTTTTGCCTTTAAAAGAGCCGGCCTTTCATGGCTGGGGGATGCTTTTCCTGTGCTGCTACCTCTAAGCGGTGCAGGGGCAGTCGCTTGCCAGCTAATAAAGACTCATAATTTGGCTCAGTTTCGGTTTTAAGTGGTCTTTTTTCGCTCTCCGGACCATAACATAAAATCCACTTTTCATCGAACGTCACAATCAAATCGAGAAATGGCTCGTTGTTGATGCATACAAGAAGAGAAGACAACACTTTAAAATGATTTTTGATCAGCTCATGAAGCACCCACTTATGGAGCTATTTCACCTTTCCAATTTGCTTCAAGTGCCAAACGACCGACCATAGAATGGTCAACGTTGACTTCTTCAGCAACTGCTCTTGTAGTTGCAGGAGGATCAGCTTTGATGATTGCTCTCAACTGGTTGTTGTCAACTTCCGATGGCTGGCCACTGCGCTCCTCATCTTCAAGGCTCTCGTCTCCTTTGCAAAACTTCTTGAACAACCACTGCACTGTATGTTTGTTAGCAGTTCCTGGGACAAATGGCTTGTTGATGTTGCAAGTTGCCTCCGCTGCTTTATGACCCATTTTGAGCTCGAATAAGAAAATCGCTTCAATTTGCTTTTTGTCCAACATCATTTCCATAGTCTAAAATAAATATAAAATAAACAGCAAGTAACAAGTCATTAGCAAAAAAAATAAATGCACATTAAAATGATGTATAACATAACCACATTTAAGAATGTATTCCAATATCAAATGGCAAATTTCCACAAAGCTAAAACCACAATTACTTTTGTACCAACACATATACATAGTGTGTCCAAGGGGTGGAGCCAGTAATGTAGGTGCTAGTCCTTCCTGGTTTGCAAGTATTTTCTTCCACTCTGTAGCTTGTCTTTTCATCTTAACAGGGGTTGTTTTTTTTTTTGAGACAGAGTCTGACGCTGTTGCCCTGGTTAGAGTGCCGTGGTGTCAGCCTAGCTCACAGCAACCTCGAACTCCTGGGCTCAAGCAATCCATCTGCCTCAGCCTCCCAAGTAGCTGGGACTACAGGGATGTGCCACCATGCCCGGCTCATTTTTTCTATATAAGACAGGGTTTTTCTTTTTGCATAGCAAAAGTTCTTAATTTTGATTCAGTTCAATTTATCAGTTTTGCTTTCCTGGATTGTGCTTTTGGTGTCAACTCTAAGAATTCTTTGCTTAGCTGTAGATCTGCAAGATTTTCTCCTGTGTTTTTTCTTAAAATTTGATTGTTTTGTATTTAAGTCTGTGATTTTTTTTTAAGAGATGGGGTCTTGCTATATCACCCAGGCTGGACTAGAACTCCTGGGATCAAGGGATCCTCCCACAGCCTCCCGAGTAGCTAGGACTACAGGTGTGTGCCATCATGCCTGGCTTGTGATCCATTTTGAGTTAATTATTATATAAGGTGTGAGACTTAAGGATTGATTGAGGTTTTTTTTCTTTTCTCTCTTTTGCCTATCAATGTCCAGTTGCTGTATCATCACAATTAGATCTTTACATTTCAAAGCATTGTTATTCTGAGCAAAGTATAACTAGATGATGGACATGCCCCATTTCATATGTTCATCAAACATTTATTAAGCACTATCTATGCCAAGAGCTGAAGACGGGAATGAAGGTGACATAGAAGGGTTCCTGATTTTAAAGGGGAATGATCTCTTGGGTCATACCATAGGAACCAATCAGAGAGCCTGACCCTATTTCCCAAACTTGTCAGAAACTCTTATTGTGATACTGCACATTGAAAGGCTTCAGTTTTTATCTTAAAATTAGGTAATCTCAAATTGACATAAAAAATTAAATACAATTTATTAGGTAAGGTGTAATCTTATATTTTCCGGATGGCTACTCAGTTATCAATACCACTTATTGATTTTTCTTGATAATTTGAAATGTCACCATTTTTACATACTAAATTCCCATATGTATTTGGGATCTATTTCTGAACTCTACTGGTCTGTCCATTCATACACGGGTACACACTTAAATCTTTAAAGCTTTGTATTTTCAAAATAGCTAGTAGAGGCAGCCCTCTTCATCCTCCTTTCAGTGCGTTAAGCATAGGAGCTCTGGAACTGGTTTACCTGGGGTTAAATCCTGGCTCTGTTAACTAGTCGTGTGAGCTTGGGAAAGCTATTTAACCACTCTGGGCTTCGGTTTCTTGATCTATGAGAAGAGTTGATTATAGTATCTACCTCAGAGTTGTTGCATTAAATATCAGAGTGACAGCAGGTAAGCACTATATGAGTGTACATTAGCATTTTACTTGTTTACCATTCTTGTTTATTCCGCCATATGAACTTTAGAATCAGCTTGTTTCAATTAAAAAATCTGTTGGCTTTTTAAAAATATTAAACGTAAAAATTAAATCAGGAATAGACATCTTCATGAGTGTCCCCATTGAAGAACACAGGATCCCACTTTTCATTGGACTTGTGAAAATACCTACCCATTCACTTTTTCTTCTACTTGCACTGCTACCACCTTAGCCCAATTCATCATCTTTTCCTGTTTTCCTAGTCTGTTCTCTCGCACTGCAACTGAAGTGGCCTTTAAAACTTAAGTCAGTTTCACAGACCCACTCAATTAAAAAAATTTAAAAACAAACAAAAATAACTTAAGTCAGATGTCATTTCTCTGTGCAAAACCTTCTAACAGCTTCTCATCTAAAAGTCAGAGCCTGGAGGGGAATTGGAAACTGCAAGACCAACTTTTAGTTTTGCTGTGAACAAGCTGGTCAACAGGTGGAAAGGATGTGGATTCGAGGAAGTTGCGTTTTGTTTGTATGCAGACGAGAACTGATCTGAAAAAAGAGAAAACTGATGAGACCGCAGATAGGCCAAGTGTTGGAGAAATGCTGAGTAGGCCTATAGTTATGTTTCCTTCCATTCATTTTCCTCAGAGCCTGCCCTTCCCAACAATCCAAAATGCACATCTAATCATGGCCAACTCCCCTGCTAAACCCCTTTTAATAATGCTCCACTACTTTCTGCAAAAAATTACAATTTAACCTGGCATACAAGGCATTCTATTATTTGTGTAAAAATGTGCGGAACACCAAATATATGAAGCACTATGGTAGGTGCTGGTAATAGAATTAATAAAAGGGGCTTGGTCTTTACCCTAATGGTACTTAGGGTGTTGGAAAGATGAGTAACTAAGCTTGGGAGATTTGGTATTAGACAGGAAATACTAGGCAGTGTTTAGATGCTGCTGGGAATGATTCAGAAGGAAGGAGACAAATAACGTAGCAGAGATACCAATAAAAGAACTAAACGCTTTGAGAAATGAGAGGGGATAACGGGACCCAGAACATACGTGGAATGACTGAGTTTTGGTTAAGAGGAATCCTTCAGTTTTAACTAGAAAGGTTGCGTGATGAAGTGGGTAGATTTATAGACAGCAGGATGATGAGTTCCATCTGATGATCTCTCAATGAAATATGACGCAATGTCTTTAGCTGGACGGAGAGGAGAATATTAAATGGTCATCTCAGAGTATTAACAGGAGGTCATAGTTGTTACCTACTTTTCAACTCCTGAGGCTCCCTATTTGTTGTTTTACATCTCTGAGATTTTGATTTAATTCTCATTATTCTTTTCTGGCATATTCCTACACGTTCTTACAGACCCATCTTCTATACCACCACAACTGGTACCTACCTCACCTCCACTATTAAAATGTACTGAAATTTGTGTTTGCTTCCCCTACAAGAGTAGTTTCTTGAAAATCTTGATCTGTATCCCTAGTGCCATGTTCTGTGAGGGACACTTAAGTAAGGATTTTCAATGAAAACCTTCATTAAATTTTGTGGATCTACAACTAGAAGAATTTATCAGGGGCATATGAAGTGCCACGGATTAACCAATCCTTAGAATAAAGCAGCTCATATGACAACTGTGCCCTTTTAAAAATGGCACTGGTTTGGCCATGCTTGTTGCCGTCAATGCAGAGTACTCCTGCACTGTTGCAGTATGGACACACCACCACGTTGGCTTTCATTTAGACCTTTTGTTTTATTCAAATGCCAAAACATAAGTTCCAAGATACAAATTGTAGTTAGACTCAGTTGTGTTTGATTTAAAAACATCGATTATGCTTTGTTAACAACTTCCAAAACCAAATGTAAGTAGTTGTGACTAAAATGTCTCCCAGTCCATTTTTGGAGGATTACCCTCGACATGTTTAGAAGCTACTCTGATCTCCACTCTACAAAAAGGAAAATGATGCTATAAGAGAAAGATAATGAACAGAGTTATAATATGAAAGACTTCCTGAGAAGATCTTGAACCATTATTAGGGAGACTAAGAAGGATACCTATTTCTGTGCCATATCATAGCAACTAGCCTTAAATACTCTGTAATACAAAGTGCATTTCTGGTCCTACCCCAGCCATAAATAGGTATCTTACATCCCTTTTATTACATCATAGAAAGCTCAACTCTTCATCAACAGGATTTAGAATTTGCTAATCGCTTAAGGTTCTTTTCCTAAGCAAAAGTAGGTAAAAAGAAAACTCGAGAGTCTATAAACAACAAAAAAACCCCCTCTGATTTATAACAATTATAAATGAGAGATTGAATTGAATAATAGAAACTTGTATCATTACAGAACGAAAGAAAGAAACTTAAAAGGTACCCAAACCCAAATATTTTAATAATTATGGAATCAAATGATACAATTTTCAAGTACCGAATTTCTCTCCCACTTTTTAGGTTTTGTTATATAATGAAGGTTAGTAACGTATGTTAGTGTGACATATTCACTTTGGCAGATAGCAAAACACAGATTTTCTTTAATGTTCTATGAAGCCAAAGAATTAGACAAATGTTCGGCACCAAAAAACAAAACAAAAAAACTAGCTCAGTACTTTAGGTAAGTAAACAATATCAGGATATTTAGTTCCACACATAGCTATTGCTATGACTGATACTGCATGCTATTTATAGAATTAGATGTATAGTCCTTTTCTGAAGATTTAAGCCAGACTTCAATTCCATCTACTCACTCATGGTACCAAAATGGATCAAAGATGGCAAATAAATCAGACAAGTCAGTAAGAGAATGGTCTTTTTTATAGTGCCAATTGGGAAGTTAGTGTCATGCATTAGCAGATAAGACTAAGAATATAGCCAAACAAATCATCAAAATATGGTTCTTGAGGGTATTTTTTCATGAAATTTTTAACAATTTGAAAACTACCTGGTCCAATTTTTCAGATGAATTGTGGTTATTTTCAGGAAACAAATGTAAGTAGAAAAAGGTAACACTAAAGAATGGTATCCCAACATTTAAAGAATTTATTTTCCCATTTGTAGAGTAACATTATTGTAAAATCCACAGTTATTGCAACACCTGCATTGCTTAAAAGAATTCCTAAGAATTTTGTTAAAGCATATTTTTTAAAAACTGAACCAAAATAATGTACATTTATCTCTAAACATTGTGTCATTAAAGTCCACATAATGTCCTCTGTATAAATCAATGTGATGTTACAATAATATACATGATCTGATTCTTATCCTAAAGGCTTCTCTGACCATGTATGATAGCCAAGATAGATCCAATGCCTTTAATATCAGACTGTAGAGACAGTTATGATCCTAAACAAAAGAAGGAAAAGCTTTATATACAGGACAGGAATCTGACAGCTTAGCTGTTTGCAGCATCTGCCTGGCGAGGCCATCCTTCTTCTTCAACACCAGAGTCATATTCCTCTTCAGAAGATTCTTTTGTTGGAGCTCTATAATGAAAAGCCATGTTTGTTTTTTAAATAAAAATTGGAGGTAAACATGATTAATCCTCTAGCCAAAAAAGCCACAAAAATAGAAAATATTCAGGACATTTTAAATATCATTTGCATAGTGGTGAAATATGGGAAACAGATTACACAACCAAGAGATGCAAATAAATTTCCCAAGATTTTTCCCTAACAACTTTATTACTGAATTAAATGGATGACAGGTCTTCAATTATGAAGGGTTAAAAAATACTTTTCTTCAACAAATAAAGTAGAATCTGTTATTTCAATGCAAATGCTTTAATTTAGCATATGTATGTGGTAAAGAAGCTGACTATTTCTGATCAAATCTGACCTGACTCAAATTAGTCAAAATTATGATTTAGACCATCACAATACCTTTTAAAGTCACACATCAATGTCATTAAATAATGGAAATAAAAGATCACATCTTTCTGAATAACTGAGGCTGTTCAAAACCAATCAACTGCCTCCAAAGTTATCTTGGAAGATAAACAAACATAAAACATATACCTTGTAACTAAGTTCAACAGAAACCTAACTTGTGTGTAGGTAACATTAACATTAAGCCCTGTATAATAAATACTTACTGAATAAATCAGGGTTCATAAACTACTAGATTTTGCAAGCCAAATGTAGTCCATTGCCTCTTTCTACAAATACAGATTTACTGGAACACAAACATAGTCATTTATTTACATATTGTTTATGGCTGCCTTTGTGCCATGAGGGTAGTGTTGAGTAGTTGCAGTACATACTCTATGGACCTAACATATTTATCTAGCCCTTTATGAGAAAGTTTGCTGACCCCTGGAATAAAATAAAGCAGTGGAAGATGTGTTGAATTTATCAACTGATATGATAGTACTGGGAGAAAAAAATTATGATAAAGTTTTGGACTTGTGAAAGACATAAAAAAGTCATTCAAAGACTTTTAGAGAATTAGTAGCAAAATTCATTTTAATCTCATTTGTATTGCTTTTATGTCTGTTTTGATACTTTTTTTTTAGGAGAAAAAAGTAGAGGCTGATTTTGAAGATCAATTTTCAAAAAGACACAAAAACGCTATTATTTTATAAACTCAAATTAGATTTTTCTACAGAAAACTTAAGATTATTGCTTCCCTTACAAACACAAGGATTTTTATGTAATTTTTAAATGACAGACCAATAACCCACAGCAAGAAGGAGCTGATCTTAAATTTAAATCTGTTTTGGCTTGAAAATATACTTTACCGAACATATCCTGGTTCCTTTTTTCCTTCTACTACTTCTTTGTCAACCTCCACACAAACAATATCAGAATTAGGGACTTCAAACATTGGTTCTAGTAACAGCTTTTCCTAAAGATATAAAACGTAATGATTTACATGGAAAACAGGTTACAAACAAAATTCTATAAATCACCAATTGAATCCAGTCACTCAAGAAGTATTATTTCTCTCTGTATTATACACTAGGAACTGTGTGCTGAAGTCAACGTAAAAGCTTTTTTTTTTTAAAAGAGATGAGGTCTTGCTGTATCACCCAGGCTGGTCTCGAACTCCCGGGCTCAAGTGATCTTCCTGCCTCAGCCTCCCAAATAGCTGGAACTACAGGCGCAAACCACTGCACCCGGTTCATATTCTTAATATTAAAACAGCTTCTAACTAAATTCAGAGAAGATGGCGAGGCTGGCGCACAGACACCACGGCCAGCGGACGGTGGGGAGAAGTGTCAGACCGAGGTGGGTTTGTAGGGCTGGTCCCAAAGGAAAAGGAGGGATTCTGTAAAAGTGATTAGCCATCCATAATTAGCATAGCTAATGTTTCTATTGCTTTTTATAGCCCACAAAGAGCTTTCTCACTTGATCCTCACAACAGGCGTGGTGCGGTAGACTGCGGCGCGGTAGATGTTTGGACCCGTTTGGACCCCATTTCACAGACAAAGAAACTAGGCCCAGAAAAGTTGTGGTTCACTCAAGGTCACTCACGCAGCTAGAAGGGGAAAGAGACTGAGCCAGGACTCAAACCAGTTCTTCGGATTGAGAATTCTGGATTAGAGAAAAATGAGAAACAGAGGGGGAAGGAAAGCAACTGTAACCAGGAGAGGTTCTGCTTAAGGTGGTCTCAAATAAGACAGAATTGTTTTGCTATAGGGAAAAGTAAGGATAGCCTAAAACAGCAAGTGCAACGCATTCTGGAAAAGGGTAAAACTGTAACGCCAAATCTTGCACTTTTACAGATACTGAGTTTCAGATAGTCCTGGCCAACTTAGGAGAATGGCATTTCTGGGTTCCAGCCACTCTCCTCTCCCCTAGTCTTGAAGAGGGGCAGAGAGTGTAAGTGGGAGGTTGAGGAGTAGAACAGGAAAGGGGTGGAGTCGGTGGAGTGACTAAGTCCCATGATAACTGAGGTCGCTGTTGCCTGGTCACGTGGGGGGAATGACACAACACCCAAGCCTAGGGCAGGCTGAGGCAAGGATCACTTCCCGATGTTCTCAACTAGCTGCCGCAAATAAAGAGGAAAACACTCTGAAAGGTCCCTTCTCTTTGTTGCGGGTAACTGACTCAGGAGTTCTCCCTCCCGACTCATTTAGGAGTAGGGAGAGGGAAGGCAGGACTTGTATAAAGAAGGGCTTAATAGGGGAATCTGCCACCTCCCCGGATCATAAATACCCTCAACTTGGTGTTTACAAGTTCAAGTTCTTCCCACCAAGCATGAACTAGTCCCCCAAAGTCTCTAACGAATGACCCACCTGGAGACCCACAAAAACAGTATGGAGGTTGAGTGAGAGCAAATGTACAAACTCGAAAGGACAAAAATGAAAATACTACTAAGTGTCAGGACTGAAAAAAAAATAACTAACTAAATTCAGAGAAGTCTTTCTATAAGGGTAAGCTATTTGTCAGCAGTGATGGCTTTTTTTGTCAACATGCACATACAAAAGGCTGTATTTTCAGACTCAAATGTTAACTCAGAAGTATTTCTGGCTTATTCTATGACTAAGGAGGTCAACTGGTAATCCTGACTTTTGAAAACAGTTTAATCCTAAATCATCTCTACCAAGCTCTTCAATTTCAAACTATGACTTCAAATGAGCATTTGCCTCAAGAGCTGCAGTAGATCTAAAGTTGTTTACTACAGATAACTAGTTTTGCCTACATGTACGGGCCGGATTATACTCCATTTAAAGGAAAATACTGGCTGAGTACACCAAATTTTCTAAAAAATGTCAACTATATAACCTATACTTCTAGTCTGCATGTTTACAAATCTGTCCTTAATCAGTAACACCTTAAGTCCAGGCCCTCATGAGAAAGCATAATCTCAAACTGTCTGTGATGAATGTGTAGATCCAATCAAAAGTCCTACTGAGATGAAAGAAGTGATAGTTAACAGTGAAATCCTTAAAAGGAAATAGGAACATATTCTTGCTTTGGGAAATAGTAACTTGCTGTACAGCTAGACCTGGGCATAGAGGGGAAAACTCTAAGGAAGAGAGCGGGTGGTGGCACAAAAAGTCTAGGTCCCTAGGATCTGTAACAAAATAAAAAATAGTGAGTTCAATAGTTATGGTGGCTCGTGACCATAATCCCAGCACTTTGGGAGGCCAAGGTGGGAGGACTGTTTGAGGCCAGGAGTTTGAGACAGGCCTGGGCAACATAGCAAGATCCTATCTCTAAAAAAAAAAAAAAATTTAAATTGGCTGGGCATGGTGGTGTGCACCTATAGTCCCACCTACTGCTGAGGCTGGAGGATTGCTTGAACCCAGGAGTTGGAGGCTGCAGTGAGCTATGTACGATGGGGCCACTGCACTCCAGCCTGGGTCCCTGTCTCAAAAAACAAGACCAACAGTGAGTTCATACCATACTAAAGAATTTAGGGGTAAAATATGGTACCTGCAACCTACTTTCAAACAAATGAACAAACAAGAATGGGGATTTCAATAGGTCTGAGAAAGGGCTCTGAGGCCCATATAGAATTTCTTGAAATTCTCCTTCCCATGATCCTGATTTTCTATTTCATTAATCATATTATGTGTGTGTCCTTTGTTGCAAACACCTTTTCTTTTCAGAAAGAAGCAAAATATAATCTACTGTGTTAAAAAACCAAAATCATAAAAACGAAAAACATAAAAAGAAAATCATAAAGAATTAGGCCAATTCTCTAGATATATTTCCAAAAGGAAAACACGGAACCTTAATATTCTCAAAACTCAGACCTAGAAATAATCTAGTTTTTGTAGAATAATGCCAACTTACCATTATGGACCGAAGGCCTCGTGCACCTGTTTTTCTTTCTAGTGCCAATCTGGCTATAGCTTTCAAAGCATCCTCAGTAACATTCAGTTCACACTACAAATGCATTAAAAGTAAGTTAGAACTCAGATAATCCTTTATAATATTTTTGTAATATAACCATATAGCATTTGATCCATTAACTATTACTACCTATCACCACCACTGGTCTTCTTAGAATCACAGAATTTTAAAACTAAAAGAGATCAGTACCCTGAAATCATAGTTAAGAAAATAAGTTCCAGAGGGTTAAATAAACTGATTCAACGATACTCAGAAGAAACACAGGCAGGGTCGGAATCTCTATGTCTTGACTGACCCCATCTCCTTTCAGATTAAAGTATCACTTAGACTTTATCATTTTCCTCCTAGAAAATCTTCATTGGGTCCCTATAACTAACTACATTTTAAAGAGTGTTACTAACCCTTTCATCCTATACAACAAAGGTAAAACTTCAGACAAATCTCTTTAAATTACCACAAATTTCATAACGGTATAGTTCAAATACTGAGATTACATTTTTAAGAAAAAAATCACAAAATGCTTGAACAACAGATTTCATAAGATCTTGGTATTAAATATTAAAATAGCTTTGCTAATTAATTTCTACCTCCAGAAAATGTAATATATAAGTGAAGTGACTATTTCTCATGGTGTTTTAGAACTCTGCCTTTAAAAAGCACTTGTTTCTATATCAATTAACCTATGATAGTATCAGTACTATGAGTCACAAGTTTGTTCTTAAGCTTGACGAGGTATTCTAGATTAAAATGGACTTTGTTCAACCTTTACTGGACCTGTATCTTTACAGGTCCTGTATCTTTACGACTGAATGATAATTTAGACATCTTTGCCCTCAAGCAACTTACAGTCTATTGGGTGGTGACAGATTAGTAAGCTAGCACTTACAGTCCAGTGTATGCACGTGGTGCTAATGGAACACCAAAGTGGGGTCATCTAAATAAGACCACTGAAAGATTTTAAGCAGGGGAGTCAAAGAATGAGCCTTGTGTTTATTCATTCAACAAATACTTATTGAGAATTTAGTATCTATTTGCTGGGAACTGTGCTCAATAATTTTTAAGTGATCCATTCTGGAAGTGAAGAGGAAGATAATGATATTTTGGCAGTGGAGGTCAGACACAGACTAGAGACAGGCAGACCAATTAGGAAGCAAATGCATGGCTCAAGGTGAAGAATGATAAAGGGGCTTGACTTGTGGCAGTGACAATGGAAAGCAGGAAACTGATATTTAGAGACACTAAGTTCATAAAACCCAAATCATCTGCTATCTGATTGGTTGTGTGGGCTACAGTGACCTCCAGGTGTCTGGCTACAGAGATGCAGACGTGAGAGTTAATAAAACTTTACCTACACAAAAGTATACATAGTATGTCACAACAAAAGCATTTAGAATTTCAAAGCTGAAAGGACAATCCTGTGTGCCTGGCTTGAAGGGGCTGGGGTAGATTGATGGCATCATTTCTCTATACTTGGGCTTTATGCTACAACGATGACTTTAATGCAGAAGAAATAAAGCCAAATCCTAAATTCTAATGTAACATAATGTGCCTTCCTTGATTCCTAGGTCCATATTTAGTGTGGAATAGGCTGGTATTCTAGATGAGCAGCATTCCTTTTTAATTTGTTAGGCTAATTTATGTAGAATTTCAACAGCAAGAAAATCATCATTAACTAGGTATGAAAAATAAAAATCTAACCTTATCCATGCTGAATAAGGCCTGGTACTGAGGAATAACAGCATTACGTGGCTCAGTCAGTATTTGTACAAGAGTTTTCTCATCTAGGCTATGCAAAGGAACTACCACCGGCAACCGTCCCACAAACTCAGGAATCATGCCAAATTCAATGAGATCTCTGGCTTCCACGTGACGTAATAACCGATCTTTTTCTTCAATGTCTTGGTGAGTATTTGATTCTCCACTTCGATTAGCAAGGTCTGCAGCAGCTGCAGCCCTTCTGCCTTTTCCCAGATTAGAAGGTGTTCCAAATCCAAGATACTGCCAAAGAAATGATGCATATTATAAATAGTAGAATGAAGTTGCATTGCATTAGGTACTTTACACGCATAATTCACGTTATCTTTGCCACAACTCTATGAAGGTTCTATTATCAATCACATTTTACGAAGCAAAAAAACAGGCTTAGAGAGATGAAGTACCTTAACCAAGGTCTTGTTGCATGAAGTGGCAAAGCCAGAATTTGAACTCAGGTCTGTCTGCCTTCAGAACTGAGAACCTAACAACTATGTAATAACCAACCCTCAAAGAATGAATTCTAATAAAAGTAGATAAGTAAGAACTATAAAAGAAGTCCCCAGAATAATGAGGTAGCAGGGTTTATAAAAGACTTCTAGACAAGTGTGGCTTCTAAAAGGTGTAAAGAATATAAAAACGGAGATAGTAATTTTTTTGTAACCAAGGTTAATTTTGTAATATTGTAAACTAGAGTAGTGCCTATGGAACAAGCAGCCTTATGAGCAAATTATCCACAAGTGTCTTATGTAACTGCTAAAATTCTACTAAAATCATGATTTTGGGCTGCATACATCAGCCTATGAGTTAGATAATTTAGATTTTGTAAAGAACACATAAGGATGACATCAAAAATACTAACTTTGCTGAACAAGGGTGGAGATATAAAGGTATAGATTTTGCTTCAGTCAGCATAAACTGTACTCCAGGCAACTGTCAGAAAGTTTAATTTTACATGTCACACAGCTTTTGTCAAAAGAACAGAAGTAAATTATATGTGAGAATATAGCCTAAGCTAAAAATCTGTTTTCAATGGACTGAATATTTATGTCCTCCAAAATTCATATGTCCTAATCCCAAGGTGATGATATTAAGAGTGGGGCCTTTGGGCAGTCATTAGGTCATAAGGGTGGAGTCCTCATGAATGGGATTAGTGCCCTTATAAAGAGACTCCAGAGAGATCCCTCCCCATTCTGCCACATGAGGTTACAGTGAGAAGATGGCCTTCTACGAAGAAGTAGGTCCTCACCAAACACAGAATTTGCTGGTACCCTGATCTTGGACTTCGTAGTCCCCAGTATTATGAGAAATAAATTTCTGTTGTTTGTGAGCTACCCGGTCTATGGTATTTTGTTACTGCAGCCTGAGAGACTAAGATACTATATTCCTCTGGCCATGAAGAGAATGCAACAGAAAGCAAAATACCCTTCATTCAATAATTTAAACATTATATATGAGCATATATAATATACATACACATGTTTATTTCATATAGATATATATTTATATAAACATTTATGAAACATTATTATAGAACGCTGGGGATACAAGCCTGAAGACAGCCCTTATGCTAAAGGGGCTTATTTAGAGGGAGAACACATGAGGGCATTAAAGTTTCATGGGTACAATAACAGATGACTGTACAGGGCACTGTGGCATTGGAAAGGAAAAAGTTTATGTATTGGGGAGAGAAGCAACCAAGAAAGCCTTCTTAGAGGAACTGATTAATCATTTAACAGTGTGAGTTCTAAAAGATGAACAGGTATTTTGCCTACTAGATTGAGATAGAGGAGGGCATTAGCAAAGGCAAGAAGGAATATGTTTAGGACTGTAAGTTTCATAAGGCTAAAATTTAGGTATATTACTTAACATTGTACCTTTTCCTTTCAACGAGGGTTGATAAAAACAATAGCCACATGGGTATTTTTAATCCTCTATTAAAATCATTCTCAGAGAGTCTCACATGTCTCTCTCCTTTTCATAAAGATCTACATGACAAATTTTTTATAAACTTTGTATCTCCTCAAGACCTCACATATTTCCTCTTTCAGGTAGTAAAAACTAGGGCCTATGATTTCCCCCTAAATTTCATTAGGTTCACAGCTAAATGGTGTGACTTAATTCCCAATAAATCAGAACTACGAGTTAAACCTTCCTTGTACGTGTTTCTGATTCTTTTTCTGACATTCATTTTAACTGTTCTGTTCTACATGTTTTCTAGTTTCAAATCCTTTTAGGAAGTATTAAGAATTATTAGTTATAAATCAACATCAGATTACCATCTCTGCTTTTGGTTACAGAATTTCAGATATAAGGTTATCTTTTTTTCAACACATACACAAAAAGAGAATTTCTTCTAATTTGCTAGGCTAATTTATGCAGAATTTCAACAGCAAGAAAAACAAATTTTCACATTTAGTTAATTCATGTTTTTCCTGCTATTGAAATTCTACATAAATTAGCAGAAAAATAAAAATTTAACCTTATCCATGCTGAGTAAGGCCTGGTACTGAGGAATAACAACATTACATGGCTCAGTTAGTATTTGTAAAAGTATTTTCTCATCTAGGCTAGGCACAGGAACTATCATGGGCAACCATACCATTAGCAGCATTATTTTTTTTTCTTTACTACTACTGAACTGCTACTTAAACTAGCACATTCAAGGCTAAGAAGACTTATAGCAAGCAATATAGCAAACAGCTGATTTATGACATACTCATTTAGGTAGAATGTTATATAATATAAAAGTGATCATTTGTGACTAGCTATTATGCAAAACACAAAAACATGGAAAATATAGGTGTCTTCTGAGTTTCTTACCACTATGTTGACATTACATTTTATTGTAATCAGTCAACAAATAGGTATGGGGCATGTACCTTGAAGATTTGAAGAAACAAGTCCCAGCCCCAGTTAAAAGCAGGGCTTATAAGAGTGCATAAAAAACATATACAAAGCTAGGCGGGATCACAACCCTTCCCTCTAAATCCCAAAATGCTTCCCTCCATTTGTGAGTGTTGGCAGTGATCTAAGACTCTATAAGCAGGGGCAATGGAGATAAGCTGCTTATTGGGCTCCAGTGAATTGGGCAGGAGGAATGAATAGAAATTTTACTGATATAGCATCTAACTCAAATAATAAAAGAACTCCTTAGATAAAAATATTAAATTGAACTCATCAAGTTAAACTTTAAAAATGCCTATATATAGATGATATTTAGAAATCTTCTAATTTATTACTCTGAAATTTTTTAAAAACTAGGAATAGTTTTTAAAAACTAACTTAACACCATCTATAGGTTCTTAGAAACTGCGACTTTAAGGGAAAGATGTATAGCAGATCTGTGAATAACATCATTTCCTTCTAACGTCGATAAGAAAAAAAATTGGTTTTGTTATCCATCATTTTACTTAAAGTCACAGTTTCTAAGAACCTATCAACAATGTTAACTGAGAACTTACTGTATGTTTCTGATCTGCTCTAAGAAAACCTAACTCTTAAAAATCCATGACTGGTAGCCAGCAGATGTGAGAATAGAAATTGAGTATCAATCCTTTAAATGCTCTCTATCCTTCTAGTAACCCCTCAGATACACTTACCTTTTCATTTTTCCTCCTGCTTATGATTCTGTCTAAGCCATTGAAAGCACCAGATGCAACAAACAGGACGTTTGTTGTATCAACTTGTACTGTTTCTCCACGTAGCTTTCGGGAATTCTTTTCTGGAACATTGACTATTGTGCCTTCTAATAGTTTTAATAAACCCTAAATAAAGAATGAATGATTCATAGCATCACCATATAAGTATATTATTTATTGTATTTCAGACAATGGGATTCAATGGGGAAAATAATATGTGGTCATGGTCAATGAGGGTAACTAATGAAAACTCCCACGTGTCTACAACTAACATGAAAATCTAATGCATTTATCATATTAATAACTCATAAATTTGTTTGAAATATTACAGGACTCCTGAAACATGATAATTTAGGAAATAGTCAACCTAAGAGGCTGTTTTTGATGGTGAAGACATAACTTCTGACATAAAGACAGAATTATGACAGTATAAGAAAGGCACGATGGCTCACGCCTGTAATCCTAGCACTCTGGGAGGCCAAGGCGGGCGGATCGTTTGAGCGCAGGAGTTCAAGACCAGCCTGGGCAAGAGCGAGACCCCCATCTCTACTAACAAAATAGAAAGAAATTATCTGGACAACTAAAAATATATAGAAAAAATTAGCCGGGCATGGTGGCACATGCCTGTAGTCCCAGCTACTCGGGAGGCTGAGGCAGGAGGATCGCTTGAGCCCAGGAGTTTGAGGTTGCTGTGAGCTAAGCTGACGCCACGGCACTCACTCTAGCCCGGGCAAAAGAGTGAGACTCTGTCTCAAAAAAAAAAAAAAAAAATTATGACAGTATAAAAGAGTGCCCACATATGGTGGGAACATTCAAAATTTGAAATAGTTGAACCTATGTCTTTCACATAAATTAAAATTCTATTCTACTCCTAGATTAAACTTTGAGAATACCTGTATTTTGAGATGCCTTATTTAAAAAATTATCCAGCACATTTTATTATGTAAGTATTATCATACCTATGTCCCTTGTCAAAAAAAAAAAAAAAGAAAATGAAGCAATTTTCCTCAACCTTTAGTAGTTTATGTTATAATCAGTTACCATTAAAAGGTCAAGTTGACCAATAGATTGTGATTTCAGTTATGACTCTGCAAGGAATGAAATGCTATTTTGTATCTATCTTCTAACTAAATGGAAGGTATAAGAAACATGTACATAATTCATTCATGTCTAGTCAGAACCAGAACTTTCTTCAAGAGTCTTCTAGAAATGTTTAACTGGGCCTTTGAGGAATAAAAACAACAAAGATTAAATTTCATTTTTTCTGTTCTTCAAAATATTTTTAATTTCCTAAGCACGGTAATTTGTTATTAAAAATCATCAACAACTTTGTTTTAGGATCTGACCTACTTTAAAATGGTATGTGGAGTTTGAGGTGGGAGAAATAAACAAAACAGAATCTAATTGAATGTGAAACCAAACGTACAATATTTGGGAGAGGTTGATGTATTCCTTTTAGTGGGCTTGAACAAAATATTCAACTGCTTACTTGCTGAACGCCTTCTCCACCTACATCCCGTAACTGATGAATGCCTGGCACACTGCCAATCTTATCTACTTCATCCAGAAAGACAATTCCTATAATTTAAGGAGGATTCAATTTATAATATAAAAAAGACAGACACAAGATAGACTCAGCTTTAAAAGAGTAGGTAGCTAGAGAGCAAGGTTATTTATTCAATCTTTCATACTTAACATATGCAGCAATAGCTTGATATTCTAAAAATACACTCCTATCTCTCCCATTCATCATTCTGTACAACTGTTTTGTAATTTATTTTATATAATATTATTTGGGTCTGATAACCAAATCTCTTAAATGACAGTTTCCTACCCCACTATAGTTTCCAAGTTCTTAATAGTGCAGAAGCAGGAGGTGTATGCAGTGCTGGTACTAGCAAAACTTTAGCTTACCCTTTGCCACCTATATTCTTGCCATAAAGGGATTTGAACAGGGAGCTGTCAAGCTCTTCGTGTAAACAAGGACACATGATAGATGGAGAAAGGAGAAATGCAGCATCTATGACATCCTGTAGGTCAACAGGCTAAATTGTTTCTAAACTCATCCAGCATTCTCCTCCCTTGCCCTCACCTCACCCGTTCCCTAACCCAAGCATTAGGATAGGAGTCTGGAGTGGTTATGGTCAATGAGCATAACTAATGAAAACGCTCACATTTCTACAACTAACATGAGAATCTAAAGGCCATTAATAATTCATGAATTTATTTGAGTTAGAACAAGAAAAGCAATGATAGTATTAAGGACCTAATAATAATTTGGCCTGTTTTCATCCTAGCAGCCATCTTATGACAATAAGGCAAGGCAAACTTTGTGGCCCTTAATTAGTATGCAGAAATTATATAACACAGCTACTTTTATAGAATTACAGAATTCTAGTCCTTGACTCAAAATAAGAATTCTATTATCTCCTAGTGTTAAACTAAATCTGGGGACAGACAAGCTACACTGAAAACATACCTTGTTGTGCCTTTTCTACATTATAATTGGCATCTTGGAGCAGTTTGGCAATCACAGATTCAATATCTTCACCTACGTAGCCAGCCTGAGTCAGAGTTGTACAGTCACAGATAGCAAAAGGGACATCAAGGCATTTAGCTAAAGTTTGTGCCAGCAGGGTTTTACCTACAATAGAAACAGTAACTAAACATTTACTAAAAATATATTAGCACACAGTTTTTCAAGAAAAATGCAAAATAAATTTGAGTAGTATATAACAAAAAGTTAACTGCTACATTCTTTTTGTACTACTATTTAGATCCAGTTGTTTGTTATTTATTTTATCATTCCTGTTAAGATGTTAGAAACTGGCCTAAAGGGCAACAGCAATGCCTCAAATTTAGCTTGAAGCCTCTGCAGGACACTGATAACGTATCTGGAAGACTGGCCTTAGATTTTCTTTTCAAGAGCCAGAATCCCCCAATCATACGTAAGATACAAGTTACAGAATCATTTATATTCTATTTTTTTAAATGAGTAGTAAATTTTCTCAGGAAGTTATTTACCTGACCCAGTTGGTCCAAGCAGCAAAATATTACTTTTTTCAAGTTTTATGTCATCATGAGAAGAATCCAATACTTCACCTCCTCGTTTTTCCTGAGGTATTTGTTGATTTACCTGTTGCTGCATTGATGCTCCTAAAGCATTACCATGTGGGCTAATTCCAGCAATCTGAAGCAATTCTGAAAAAACGCCAAAGGAATAACATGAGCTTCATTTAAATTTACTTGAAAAAATGCCCCATAAACCCTACATCTAAAACCAAGTACCTATTTAGAAAAATTTAAATATTTTGACATTCTGTCTTACCCAAAAAGGAAGAAATCTCAACTTCTCTAGTCACAAAGATACACACACACAATGATCATACAAGAAACCTCAAGCAAAGGAAATGGATTCTTTTCACCCTCTTATTTATGTAAATATATAAGAAGAATACTCCACCTGAGGGAAGGCAGTACAATGGGAGAACAGTGCTAGGAGTTAGCTTTAGCTTTGGGCTCCTTTTGTCTCTAGTTACATGATGTAGGTCATATAAACATTGCGTTTCTGTTTCCTAATCAATGAAATAGTCAATAATACCTGTCCTATTAATTTCAAACATACGGTTGGAAGGTATAAGAACAAAATGCAATTGATTTGGAGGCACTTTAAAAGATAAACAAAGGCCGGGCGCGGTGGCTCACGTCTGTAATCCTAGCACTCTGGGAGGCCAAGGCGGGCGGATTGTTTGAGCTCAGGAGTTCGAAACCAGCCTGAGCAAGAGCGAGACCCCGTCTCTAACCAAAAATAGAAAGAAATTAATTGGACAGCTAAAAATATATATAGAAAAAATTAGCCAGGCATGGTGGCGCATGCCTGTAGTCCTAGCTACTCGGGAGGCTGAGGCAGTAGGATCGCTTGAGCCCAGGAGTTTGAGGTTGCTGTGAGCTAGGCTGACGCCACGGCACTCACCCCAGGCAAGAGAGTGAGACTCTGTCTCAAAAAAATAAAATAAAATAAAAAGACAAACAAAAGCATATTATTATATTTATATTTTCAGTAAAAAGGAAAAGAAGCAAGGCTGTAGAGAAAGGGAAAAACAACAAACTGAGGAATTAGGGAACGAGGGTTCTAGTCTCAGTTCTGTTTCTGTGTGATTGTGGGACCATGGTTAAGTGATTTAACTTCCCTGGAACTGCTTCCTTACCTGTAACATGAAAATAAGACCTACGAGGTCTGTCTGGAAAGTATCAGTATCCAGCCAAGTAATATAAAAAATAGAGACATTTACTGAAGAAGGTACAAGATACAAGAAACACTGTACACAGGACAATGACGCCTCAGTCCCCTTCAAAGTAGGTACCTTGGGACCTCACACAGTTTTCCCAGTGTCTCTTAACCTAACCCATACACATTCAACATTCTCAAGCGTTCTGCTTGTTGCAGGCCTTCCAGAACATGGATCACTTTGAACAGATTTTGACCACCTTTGAAGCGTTTGTGTCACACTTTTATTTGCACTGCACTCATTGCATTGTCCCCAAAAGCCTTCTCAATCATTCAAATAGTTTCCATGATGGAATGTTCAAGCTTAACACAAAATTTGATGCAGATTCATTTCTCTACTCCTCAGTCATTTTCAATGTGCTGGCCACACAGTATACACGTTCACTCAATGGTGTCTAGCACCCCTGACTAGTACCATGAAAGCATCATTGTTCACACATGCGCATCCCAGTCCCCTCTCCTTGGCTGCCAGGTCACAAAGGTCATGCACAAACCGTTGTTATATTAATAATGGCTGGATACTTTCTGGACAGACCTGGTATGGCCTCTACAATCTCTTCCACATCTAAAAATGATTCTGTGAGTCTATCAGAGAAACCGAATATGGCAAATCTCACTATCTCTGGCCCTATCTGAATCTCTGATCTTACTGGATCTCAAATGGATCTTTCTAGTCCCTTTTAACACTTAACTAGATGGGAATGATATTGCTGGGTCCCTACAAAAATAAATCTTTATTCTTACTTTCTTTTGGCTGAAGGAAAGAAGCAAAATAGTCTTTAAAGATTATCCAGATTTGTAAATACCCAGATTGTTCCTGGTTCTCAGCATTTGAGGTTTCTATGATCACATCAAACTTATCTTTTTCTGGATTTATTTTTAGGCTTGTCTCTAAGAAATGGGTTAAGGATATCAGTATTCCAATGCATTATTATTTTAATTAAACCACTAAACAGAATAATAGTTCAGAAGACATACCTATTATTATGATCTTATTCCATCTGGCTATCACTTTCAAATTATCTTCATACTTAAGGTAGAGGTATTTTATGCATCAAAAATAAGCATTCAATCAACATCTGAATTTAAATTGTGCTACATTTGAGGGTTAATGATTAGTGAATAATACACAATGCTATGCCTCATTATAATTCATATGAGGCAAGAAAACTTAGTCTGCTATATGAGATTAGTTAAGTTGTCACTAGCAAAGTTTTTTTTTTTTTTTAATTGCAGCAAAATCTGGTTAAGAATTGTGACTATACAAGAAGGGGCTTGGCTTAAGTTTAGCTCTGCCTAATGGGAAAAATGATTTAGACAGAGTTTGGGATAAGCAAGGCTAGCAGACCCAGGGCTTGCTTCCCTCTCTCTCTCTCTCTCTCTCTCTCTGATACACACACACAATCACACACAAGATTTAGATAGATTAATAATCAGAACAAAATTGCAAGAGGCATATTAACCACTGTAGCGCCCCATGATATACGTATTTAACTTACTCAATGATTTAAGTAAAAAAAAAAAAAAAAAAGAGAGAGAAATAATTTAAATGATGCAGATGATGTATATCATTCCATTTTATAAGGATATGCCCCAGAGTAAACTTGAGGTGACTCTCCTATTCTTTCAGTTAGTCCCTACTCCTGCATTTCTCTTACTGTGTAAGCAGCTCTCTATAATGAGAAGGACTATGAGCAAGCAGGCTAGTGTGTTCACTGCACAAAGCTCACCAGCTGTGTAGCCATGGACAAATTACTTAAAATTTCTGTGCTTCAGTTTTCTTATCTGTAAAATGGGGGTGAAAATAATAGTTTCTATCTCACAGATTTGGAGTTTGAAGAAGATTAAATCAATTAATATATGTGAGACATTTAGAAAAATGCTTGACAGTTTTATAAGTATTATAGAAGAATCTACTATTGTTATTGCTATTTTTCTAGTGTTCAATTATTTGTGCAACACAGCCCTTAAATGCAAGCCAAATATTTCACCTGGTGCTCAACTTAAGAAACATCATTGTGTTCCAATGATGGAGGAAAAAACAGTTGTGTCAGTCTTACCAAAAGTTGTATGTTGGTTTCTAATATGTGATTTCCAAAGGGATTTACAAGAATAATTTTGATTATATATGGTTTTGGTCTAATGCCAAAAGTTAGGTTCTCACTTTAGAACCTGAAGTCCCATATAAAACACAACTGCATATGACAATGAATTATATTTAAGCTTTTGAAATAAATACTTGTTTCTATATTTGTTTTCCAAATATTTGAAATATTTGCTTTTTTACCTAAGTTCTTATACACTATTAACATTTAAGTTACATTACTACATATTACACGACATGTCTTCAAAATACTCACTACAGACTTTCTTTACTAATTCACATTAGTTTCACTAGCCATCAGCTCACATTTATAAGTATGGTATTGACTGCATATTTGATTATATTTTTGATTATGAAATATAAATTACACATGCACCTAAAGTTTATTATTGAGGTCTTGCATGCTTATATATAATCTAATTCTATTGCATTTATTGTATTTCTCAATTTTACCATGCATGTGGTATAATCAATATTTCCATAAATCTAAAAATAAAAGATAATATTTTATTACACATAATAAATGTTATGCCAGAGTTGGTAAACCAGTTATATTCTCATGGCTCATCCTATACATATAGTACATTTGAAATAGTAGATATTTAACACTCCTTGGTTCGAAGGCAAATGTAAAAATGTCGAACTTAGCCAATTTTCTTTTATTATTTCAACTACTAAAAGAAAAGGCCGTGTGAATCTTCTAAGACACCCCTTGAACCTTTACTCTCTGTGCAGCAACTATATCTATCTACAAAGGAATGAGTGCAAGAAATCAGAATGACCACTCTCCTTCATGTATCAGGTATTTCCACACCCTTAATCAGACCGTCTAATGCTTATAGGGGTAATCCAGGGCTGGAAACAATGAATCCAGGCTTATTCATAATTTACAAGACTATGTAAGTTTCATAAATACCAAAAAAGAAACTCTGGTTTCTGGCAAAGAGTAACTAGAAGATAATATACCTTGCCTCCCCAAAATTTCTGTCACCTACCCGCAGGCCAATTCTAATTGTAGTCTGGCAAAAAAAAAAAAAAAAAAAGGTATAAAATAGCAAACTACATATTTAAAGAATTATAACTCCTATTAATATGTCTATATTTATAGTGGAAAACTATATATAATACTTTATATTTCTCCAAATTATGCTTTAAGAAGTATCCCAACGGCTGGGCGCGGTGGCTCACGCCTGTAATCCTAGCATTCTGGGAGGCCGAGGCGGGAGGATCGTTTGAGCTCAGGAGTTCGAGACCAGCCTGAGCAAGAGCGAGACCCCGTCTCTACCAAAAATAGAAAGAAATTAATTGGACAGCTAAAAACATATAGAAAAAATTAGCCGGGCATGGTGGCACGTGCCTGTAGTCCCAGCTACTCAGGAGGCTGAGGCAGGAGGATCGCCTGAGCCCAGGAGTTTGAGGTTGCTGTGAGCTAGGCTGACGCCATGGCACTCTAGCCTGGGCAAAAGAGTGAGACTCTGTCTCAAAAAGATAAAATAAAATAAAAAAAAAGAAGTATCCCAACAGAAAAAATCAAATACCTGAAATAACACAACACATACAAATGACACAAATTAGCTATGAAAAACTATGCCAAAGTTATATATTCCATGTACAATAAACAAATTTAGATAATATATATCTTTCCTGATAATACATAAGAAAATAAATACATGTCTACCATTATTACTGTTGGAACACTTCACTGACGTATATGGCAAAAGGAAGAATGATTAGAGAGGAGGACCTGAGCAGAGGTCACTTACTTGTAAATCTGTACTCATCCTCCCGTCTTCTTATTTCTAACTCTAAGAAAGAGGATGAAAAAGGCAACATGAAAATATTACATATTTGTTTAGTTTGGGGGAACAAACAGTGAGTATCCCACTTCTTGCCCTCTTCCAAATATATTTAAAGGACGTGTTAACATTTTGTTCAGCTTTTCACATTATAAAATATATATGCTACATCCTTTCTATATTAAAACAAAACAAAACCATGCTTAATGATGGTTGTCCATTTGCTAATATTCACACTTGTGAAATGCAAAATTGGTATCTATGTTAAGAGTATAATAATTTAAGTCTTCGATAAGAGTTAAAACCCCTCATACTATAAATATCATAACCATTTGTTCTTCCAGCACTAGAACAGGTTAAATATTGACTGAAGGAACCAGAAAAAATTTTGCTCCATGATTAGACAGTGCTTTTGGACCTCATAAAAATGAAGGTTTCAAGTTTTCCATTAGTTATGACTTAACACTTTCTAAAAATAAAGTAACTGATACTATCGCATAACCATTTTGCAGTAAGTACAGCAAATGAACAAACTATCTTCATTGAAATCAGTTATATATTCATAGCTACTAAAGACAATCAAAAGATATTGTAGTTTTATAAATTTAAGGATTTAGCAAAACTCTTTCAAATTGTACAATGATGACTAAAAGAATCTGAAATGGATTGTAGGCCTAAATCAGAAATCAGGACTCTCTCTGGTCAACGAAACGAAAACTTAAAATATTTATATTTTACTTAGTCATAGATTTCTTTTATAAAATCACTCTATTAATCTAACACACATCACTAACCACAGTAAGTTGAGATTACAGTATATATTGGTATATTAGGATCTATCATTAATAGGAATTACACTTTGAATCACTTAGAAATTTACCCTTAACCTTGCACTCTGTAGCTAGGGCCCAAAGAAGAAAGATTGTTGGATATGTTATATTAAAGTTAGCGTCTCTACATATCTCTGACATAGGCAAATGAAATTCTGTATCCTGAACCCAAAAGAGAAGAACTCACAGTTGTACAGAGCATTGCAATGATCTACTCATGGGGAACTAGTGGTGAAGTCTATAATTCAAAGATGATGTCTCAATCTCTACCCTAGTGGCTTTCAAACATTTTTTACTGAGATACTCAACAAGGAATACATTTTACTTTGTGATTCAGAACCCATGCACATATAACTGAAAACAAAAGTTTTAAGAAACAATATTTACCTTAACTGCAAGTTAATGTACTCTGGTTATCTTCTATGCATACCTATTGAATTTTTTTCAAAGAAATGCTCTTGGCAGCCTACCAAAGTGATTTCATGACCCACTAATGGGAAGTGACCTGCACTTTGAAAAATTCTGCACTATACTAAAAGGATTGTAAGACAAAATCGAGGAGTACAAATAAAGATTACTTCTAAGCATATTAATCTCAATTTAGGTCAATTATCAAAAACACTAACCTCTAGGTGTTAATGATGTCTGCTTCTCAACTTCTGCTTGCTGTCTCAGATTAGCTGGGATATTATTATATATTCTCTTATAATGATTGTACACAGCAACTGAAAGCACCTTCTTAGCAAACGACTGGCCAACGACATATTTGTCGAGGTAGTTGTAAATCTGAAAAATGATTATGAATAATTTATTATGAGCTATCATAAAAGAACACGCATTAAAAAGTTATATCCTGAACATATCTGCTTACAGTTTTAAATCTGAACAAAGACTCTCATTAAAAACAAAATGACAAGGGCATAATTCACTATGTAGCAAGAAGTCAGAGGCCCTAAACACTAAATGAACAAAAACACAATTCATCTGTTCTCTTGCTTAACAAAGTATCACTGTTCCCTACCAGTGCTATGCTGGTTTCTATTCTATAAACAATGCCATCTATCCTAATTTTTTATAAAAAGTTAATATTAAAGTCTCTTAGAATACTTACATATGCCACCATGGGTCTAAAAGTATCATTATTAATGTAAATCATTAAATCCTTTCTACACTTCTCTCAAATCATATGAATAATATTCTTCACAAAGATAACACATTATAAAACTATCCTTTTCAGAAACAGGCATTAAGTAATCAAAAGCCATTATATGGCAGGATGCATTGGCTCACGCCTGTAATCCTTGCACTCCAGGAAACAGAGGCAGGAGGATCGCTTGAGGTCAGGAGTTCAAGACCAGTCTGAGCAAGAGTGAGATCCCGTCTCTACTAAAAATAGAAAAAAAGTAGCTAGGTATGGCAGGGAACACCTGCAGTCCCAGCTACTCAGGAGGCTGAGGCAAGAGGATCACTTGAGCCCAGAAGTTTGAGGTTGCAGTGAGCTATGATGACCCCACAGTACTCTAGCTGGGGTGACAGAGTAAGACTCTGTCTTAAAAAAAAAAAAAAAAAAAAAAAAAAAAAAAAAAAAAAAAAAAAAAAAAAAAAAAAAAAAAAAAAAAAAAAAAAGCCCCTATACTATCAGTATTTATGTGTTTTAATACCAACAAACATTTAGCTTCTTCTCAGATATTAACTTTAAAACTACTCATTTATCTAAATGACAATCTAAAAATTTTATTCTTAATGGATACTGAAGCTCTATTCTACACTTGGATACTGCCAACAGCTTAGAACCTGGGATAAATTCTTTCAGTTTTTAGCGAATAGAAATGAACCACTAATATTCACCAACTCCTGAAAATAGTTAAATTACCGACTTATTTTATAGAACTTTGACTAAGATGTCTAATGTCCACACAAATTCATTGAGAATATAAAGCCTAATAGCGATATTTTCCATTACTTTTTTATTTTTACACAACAAATTCTTTAGTTGTTGACCATAAACATTTTTTATAGTTTTTAAAATCTTCATTCCTCACAAATTATACCCACAAATTATTAAATCTGCCACAGCATATTTGGAGGTAGAGGCAAATGTGCTGGTATCTAAACACAGAAGAAGAAGAAAGATATACTGTGGCAGAGTGTGAGAAAGTCTAAGTGTGCAAACATGAGACATGGCCAGAAACAAAAGCACATGACCAGGGTGCAAGAGCTTTCAGTTCTTAAAAAGTGTACACCAAGTACCCAACGGAGCAAGTGCGATACTCCACCATGTTTTTCAAGCCAATACACTCTGACTGAGACTCAGGAGCCCACACCACAACAGCCACAGTGCTATATAGGGCAGCTCTGGCACATCGGCTATGAAGAAATTACTCATATTGTTAGACTGGAAGCTGTTTAACCATAAAACAGACCAATTTAAGGGGATAATTGCAGGCTGATATGATTTAGGGACCCAGACTAGCAAAAAGAAATCAATAGCTGCTCAGTTATAATGATATTATTTCAGTTTACCTTGGTATTAACACCATTTTAATAATTATCCAACTATATTTCATTGTTACTGAATACAGTAATCATGACATGGAAAAATGCAATGGACCCTGAACCTAAATTCCAAGTACCAAATATCAGTAACAATTTAGCCACATATGGTCCATATTAACAACTTATAATACTTATTCAGATACTAGTATGAAGATTCAACATAAACTGGGGAGAGGGAAGCAATGGAACATTTTCAAGATAAAATGCTTATGAGACTGGGCTAAGAACTATACCTTCTTGGGGGGAGGAGGTGGTTTCTGTTGGAATGCCAATTTTACAGCTTCTGCTGCTGATTCGGGTTCTTTAATTATGCTTTTCTTTGAGTCTGCTTCAGACAGCACAACAAAAAAATGATGACATTTTTCACACTTGACAAAACGGGTGGATGCTGTAAAGAAAACAGAGGTCAGTAGAGGAAAATAAAAATATTTCAATAGCATTTAACCTTAAAGACTCACTGTAAATGAAAGCTATGCACTTGACAAAAGCAGACTTACTGTTTGCATTAGCCACACAGACTCATTTATACACTATGTATACTACAAAGATACGTGAGTTCAGTAAACTACCTTCTGTTCATTTCCAATAGGTTCTTACATTTTGTGATATACTTAAAAGATTGGTTGAAATTCTTTCAACTTCCCATTCACTAAAGATAATTTTACAAGCCACTTTTAGAATATTGAGTAATCATCTATTTTACTGAAATACTTGAATGAACTGAAAAAACGTACAAATAGATTAATCTATTTTTCCAACATTATGAAAATTTAAAACATACACAAAAATTGAAAGAGATAAATCTATTTTAATCCCTAAAAATGTAAAAAGGTATATTCCTTAAGTTCTCTCAAACTTATGAGCATTTTAAAACTCTGACTTGGTACATATATATAATTACTTCATGTCTTCCTTATTTCATCTTTAACTACTCCAGTAGTTCCTATTTCTCTGACCAAAAAACAACTAAAAAACTAATAAAATAACAACTTTCTCAGTCGTACTGATTTGATTTAAAGATAATCATACAATGGCCAGGCATGGTGGCTCACGCCTGTAATCCTAGAACTCTGGGAGGCTGAGGCGCAAGGATTGCTTGAGAACAGGAGTTCAAGACCAGCCTGAGCAAGAGTGAGACCCCATCTTTACTAAAAATCGAAAAAGTAGCCAGGGGCAGTGGTGCTCGACTATAGTCCCAGTTACTCAGGAGGCTGAGGCAGGAGGATCGCTTGAGCCCAGGAGTTTGAGGTTGCAGTGAGCTATAATGACCCCACTGCACTCTAGCTGGGGCAAGAGTGAGACTCTTGTCTCAAAAAAAAGAAAAAAGAAAAAAAAAAAAAGATAATCATACAGCTTTGAAAGCAACACAAGGACAGTTAAAAGTGAGGATAAAAAGGGTTTCTAAATTCCAATGCATCGGCTATAGAATATATTGTGTTAAACCAAAAGGTGACTTTTCTTTCCTCTCTTTTTAAAATATGGCTATAGGATATAGACATATGGACACTCTTTTTTTTTTTTTAAGAGATGGGGGTCTCACTATGTTGCCCAGGCTAGCCTCAAACTCCTGGGCAAAAGGAATCCTCCCACTTCAACCTCCCAAGAAGCTAGGACGACAACCATATGCCACTGTGCCCAGCTTAGATAAATACTCTTTTAACTCTTGGCCTAACCCTACAAATAATGGTAACTGGGAATCTCAGAAAGCAGCATGGTAGAGAATCTCAAATATATACAAATAACAAATACAAAGCTAGTATGTCTAAGTAATATATTTTTATGTTTCCTTATGTAATCCAACTAGAAAGGTAGAATTGCAGAGAAAAAGAATTTTTAAAAAAACTGGAATTTTTCTTCTTTGGGAAAAGTATAAATATAAATACCTAACCACAGATTACAGGGAAAACTGCACTGGCAAGCACACCGAAATCTTCTAAAATAATCTAAATTAAAAAAATAGATTATTCTACATCTAAAAAATAAACCTTGTTCTTATATTCAATTAATTTAATTCTTATATTTCCATTCTTAAACACAAGGTCAATTAAAAACACGTTCTGGGTAAATTCTAATAGCAAACTTTAAACTGTAAGAGGGCTCATCTATGTTTAAGAAAAAAATCAAGTTATTCCAAGTACCAGCGGATTAACACAAGCCCAAACACATAATCACCATTTCCAGTGAATGGGAAAGATGCTCCGTGCCCTTATAATGAGGCACCAGTTTTCAATTGCTACTGATGGTAAACAGGGCAAGGATTAAAGGGCACAGAAGCCTCTGATCTAGTTCAGGCTGTGTGACAGGAAAATCCGGCCTGAGAACACAATAAAATATTTCTCTAGGAAATTAGGTCAAAGGAAAAGAGATTAAGCACCAACAAATCACATTCTTCTTTGCTTACTGTTGAAGGGTTGCTTAAATTCGACGTGAATATTTGCAATACAATTTTACACTGAACATGTTCAACATATACTCAAGTTCAGGGATTCAATTTTATTTATCAAAATACTGTTTTGGAAAAAAATTACAAGCACTGCAATGCATATTTTTTTTTACTCCTAAAAACAAGCAGCAAAGACCTAATTTTGTTAAATTACCAGGGGATAAACAGACCTCTTTCCTTGAAACGATTACTATACATATCCTATATTCCGTCATATAAAATACTGTCCCCAGTAAACATGCTTATATAATGCCAAAGACAAGAAAGACTACCTTAGTAAATGCCTTTTCGTTATTGTCTAAATGAAAAGTTCTTCATGATTCTGAACATGTTTCAGGGTCCACCATGAAATCTCAAAACCACTGCAGAAAAGTTTAATTCTCACTCCAAGAGACACATAAGTACAGTAAGCCTTCAAAAAGTATTACACACAAAGACTATCTGGAGCTGGACACGGTGGCTCACACCTATAATCCTAGCACTTTAGGAGGCCAAGGAGGGAGAATCGATTGAGTTGAGAGAGGCCAGGAGTTCAAGACCAACCTGGGCAACAGGAAGACCTCATCCCTACAAAAAATAAAAAAATGAGCTGGGCATGGTGGTGGTGTGCCTGTAGTCCCAGCTACTCAGGAGGCAGAAGGATCACTTGAGCCCAAGAGTTTAGGTTGCAGTGAGCTAAGCTGATGCCACTGGACTCTAGCTCGGGCAACAAAGTGAGGCCCTGTCTCAAAAAAAAAAATTTTTCTTAAGTATTACATACATAAAAATAAAAATAACCAAAGGCTCTACCATAAATAAAAATAGACAGACTATTCATATTTGGCAAGTTATTGTTTTAAGTGGGCAAAGAAAACTAAAGAACAATACATACTATATAAGTCCTTATAATAAAAAATTTCTTAGTATTACTCTTATTTCCCCAATTTCTGATGATTTTCTATACATTTATAATGGTACCTATAAAAATGGTATTTTATTTCCACAAAGTCAATCAAAAGTACCCTAACAAAACAAAATCACTACATATATATTTACTTCCAAGATGGAATGCTATATAGCAGAGCCTATGAGCTAATAGGGGTTTTTTGCTTTATTTTGTTTTTACTAAGTCTGATCTGATCTGGTAAAGCTAAGAATAGTTTTTAGATTTTTAAACAGTTAGGGAAAAAAACCATGACAATGAAAGTTATATGAAATTCAAATCTCAGCGTCCACATACAAAGTTTTATTGGAACACATCCACGCTTATTCACTTACATTCTCCATGACTGCTGCTGCAGAACAGAATAGTTACAACAGAGACCACACGGCTCACAAAGTCTAAAATACTTGCTATTTTGCCTTTTACAGTAAAAGTTAGCTAACTCCTGCTACACAACATTTAAAAGGAAAGAACTACCCACAGAAAGAGAGAAAATATTTGCGAATTGTATATCTGGATAAGGGTCTAGTATTCAGAAAACAAAGAACTTTCCAACTCAACAATAAAAAGGTAACTCAATTTAAAGATGGACACACAGGATTTAAACAGACATTTCTCCAAAGAAGATATACACATGGCCAATAAGCATATGAAAAGATGTTCAACATCATCAGTCATCAGGAAAATAAATGCAAATGAGATACCACAATGAGACACCACTTCACATCCACTATGAATAAAATAGATAAGTGGTAAAAGAGAATGTGGAGAACTGGGAACCCTCACACATTTTCTTTCTTTCTTTTTTTTTTTTTTTTTTTTAGACAGAGTCTCACTGTGTTGCCTGGGGCGAGTGCCATGGCGTCAGCCAGCTCACAGCAACCTCAAACTCCTGGGCTCCAGCGATTCTACTGTCTCAGCCTCCCGAGTAGCTGGGACTACAGGCATGTGCCGCCATGCCCGGCTAATTTTTTCTATATATATTTTTAGCTGTCCAATTAATTTCTTTCTATTTTTGGTAGAGACGGGGTCTCGCTCTTGCTCAGGTTGGTCTCGAACTCCTGAGCTCAGGACGATCCGCCCGCCTTGGCCTCCCAGAGTGCTAGGATTACAGGCGTGAGCCACCGCGCCCGGCTCTTTTTTTTTTTTTGAGACAGAGTCTTGCTCTGCCACCCCAGGTAGAAGGCAGTGGCATCATCATAGCTCACTGCAACCTCAAACTCTTGGGCTCATGCGATCCTCAGCCTCCAGAGTAGCTGGGACTACAGGAGTGTGCCACCGTGCCCAGCTAATTTTTCTATTTTTAGAAGAGACGGGGTCTTGTTCTTCCTCAGTCTGGTCTTGAACTCCTAACCTCAAGCGACCCTCCCACCTCCGCCTCCCAGAGTGGTAGGATTACGGGCATGATCCACTGCACCTGGCCCCTCATACATTTTCAATTTTAAAATGGTATGGCTGCCATGGGAAACAACCTGGCAATTCTGTAAAAACTAAACGGAGTTACCATATGACCCAGCAGTTCTAATCCTAAATATAAAACTAAGAGAATTAAAACATACATCTACACCAATGCTTGTACACAATGTTCACGGCAGCATTACTGCAGCCAACAAGTAGAAACAATCCAAATGTCCATCAAATAATGCAACATTATTCAGCCATAAAAAGCAATGAAATACTGATACATACCACAACACAGATAAACCTTGAAAACATACTAAGTGAAAGAAGCTAGACACAAAATGCCACACATTATATAATTCCATTATATGAAATACCTAGAACAGACAAATTTATACAGACGGAAAGATATTAATGGCTGCCAGGCCTAAGAGGAGAGAAAGGTGGAGAGTGACTAAGGGCTATTGGGTTTCGTTCTGCATTGATGAAAAATGTTCTGGAAATAGTGGAGATGATTAAACAACTTGGTACATACACTAAAATCACTGAGGGTGAATTGTATGGTATGTGAATGATATCTCAATAAAAATAAATTTTAAAAAGGAAAGGACTAAGTCCATATGTACAGTTGTCCCTCAGTATACATGAAAGACTGGTTGCAGGACTGCCCTCCTGTCATCAAATCCACACATACTCAGGTCCTGTAGTTGGCCCTGCAGAACGTGCATATACAAAAAATTGGCTCTCCATATATGCAGGTCATCTGCGTTTGGTTGAATACAAGCTGCATATAAGTGGACCTACGCAGTTCAAACCCTTGTTGTTCCAGGGTCAACTGTATTAACATACCTAGCTTTCAAAATTTTGCTTATGGAAAAAAAGCAATTTGCAAAAATATGAATGTATTATTTACACTTTTTAAAAAGTCATATGTTCAATGAAGATATACTATAGGAACTGTAGCTTTATCCATAAAGTTCTACTCTTTTTTATAAAGATATATACATGCATTCCTCAAATAAT
>RJWJ010003579.1:48845-84943 GCA_004363605.1 Indri indri
GTGGCGTCAGCCTAGCTCACAGCAACCTCAAACTCCTGGGCTCGAGCAATCCTACTGTCTCAGCCTCCCGAGTAGCTGGGACTACAGGCATGTGCCACTATGCCCGGCTAATTTTTTCTATATATATTTTTAGCTGTCCAATTAATTTCTTTCTATTTTTGGTAGAGACGGGGTCTCGCTCTTGCTCAGGCTCGTCTCGAACTCCTGAGCTCAGAACGATCCGCCCACCTCGGCCTCCCAGAGTGCTAGGATTACAGGCGTGAGCCACCGCGCCCGGCCTCAGATTTCAATTTTTTTTTTGGATTTTAGAATATTTGCTGAAATACATACCAGTTAAGCATCCCTATCTGAAAATCCAAAATCTAAAGTGCTCCAACAAGCATTTCCTTGTTGGCACTCAAATAGTTATGGATTTCAGAGCATTTTAGATTTTGGATTTTCAGATTAGTGATACTCCAGAGACTTTTATTATGGGTAGGCAAAATCAAGGGAAGAAAGGCTCCACACACTGCTGGGGCCTGCAAGTAAAGCTCCAGTGGACAGGGATAGTGTCATGTTCATCTGTGTATTTTCTGAGCCTAGCAGTGTCTAAATCAACAGATGCTTATTTACTAGATTTTGTACCTAAATGTGTACTCTTCTCTTACTCTTTCCTTCCACATTTTCTACTCCCACATCCCCAACCCCAATTAGAATTCCTAAAGAAACAGGCCTCAGCCTTGAGTTGATTACAGGGTTTTCACACTTGGTCTGTTTTTTGTTGTTGCTGTTGTTTATTTTTTAAGAGGTGGTGTTCTCACTCTGTCACCCAGGCTGGAGTGCAGGGGTGCAATCATATCTACCCCACATCTCTAGAATCTTATTAATCTCTAAGGAAGGAGCTTGGGAATCTACGTTTAACAGTCACCTTCAGTGATTAATACTACCTGTCAAATTTTGAAAACATGCATAAAAGAAAAATAAATTTAATCCCTACAGAATCTCTAGTTGGTAGAAATGTACGGGATAGGAATTTCTGAATAGCAAATCTTTACTACTCTGTGACCTTGAATGAGTTACTTAAACCTCCTAAGTCTCAGCTTCTTCTTTTATAAAAATGAGAATACTCCCTATCCTGACAAAAATAAGGTGGTGAAAATAAAATTAAATATGTTGGCATTTATTAAATGTTAGTTTCTTTCTTTTTCTGCTCTAAAAAATTATTCTTCAAGTCTGTAAAGGTTGAAATCTTTCTCTGAGGGAAAAAAAGGAAAATATCTTGATAAAAAAATATGTATAACACTGCCCTTATAAACTGAACAATCTCAGACTCCTTAGAATTTTATTGTATCACATCAAATTTGTTTAGAAAGTTTTATCATCCAGTTCTATCACTTTCATTTTATGTTGTGATTTAAATTAAATTTTCTTCAGACTGATTCTTCTCTTTTACTTTTTACTAGGCAAAACCATAAAGAGAACCTCTAATATTCTAGCTATGGAATTGAGCTACTTTAAAAGTCTTTCCAAAATATAAAACCATGCTACAAAAGTACAATAGTACTTTTTCATATGGTGGCGAATTAATATTAATGGTAAAGGTGAAACTACAACTAACGTCTCAGTGTTAGCATCAGGATACAGAGAATCCTCTCCAGCTAATCATCGGAAACTGAAGTTCTTGATCATTGGCCCTTTTACAACTGGATAATATAGGAAGGCTGAAATGATGGTGCGATATAATTTACCCTTGAGTCATTACCATTAACTGTAAATTGTACAGGCAATGAGTTTGATTATTTGATTCATTAAAGAAAGTATCTGTAGTAGCATCTTTACATTTCAGAGAGTTACTGACACTAACAGCAAAAGTAGGACAGTTAATTTCTTCCTTAAGTTTTGAATCATTAATAATTATCAGACTCCTCCCAGAATTGCATGTTTACCTCCTCTGGTCAGTACTCAGAGAAGAAAATTATCTTAATATTTGAATGACTGACCTTTCTAGCTATATAAGATGCTCAATAAGTATTTGAAGAATGTAGTAAAAAATACAGAATAAATAAATCTTGGTTCTCTTTTAGCCTAATAATCATACATAACTCATAAAATCCAAATTTGAATAAACACATGTAAGCAAAATAAAGAAGCAAACATTTTTCTTAAATTATCTCTCATACCACAGTGCAATTATTTTTAGTATGTGGTGAACATAAGAGAGAATCATGTAAGTTCACATAATATAATACACACATTTATACTTATATAAGTATATACTTATATAAGTATAAATGTGTGTATTACATATTGTATAATTATACATTTCCACACATTTAATAATTTATAGAAAAGGTAGGGAAAAAGAACACTAGAAATAATACTTACATACAAAGGTCTCTACATGCGTGCATAAGTCACCACATTTAGGACAGCGCAGCTGGTTCCCACCTTTCCCAGAATTCCCAGAGCCTGATTTCTTACTGCTTCCCTCACTCACTGATTTCTAATGTTTGTGGAGGAGAAAAAGAGAGTGTCAATTCGTAGTTTCAGGCAACCATTTTATATGTAACGTAAATGTAAACAATATTGTTTGTAATTAATCTTACTTTTTTAAAAATTTCTAGAACGAAGTTATTAGTACGGTTTATATCTATTATCACTGGTGTCCTAAGATTTACCACAAAAATCAGATCAGTTCTAGTAAACACATGTATTTATCTGTAGTCTTCCTTTACATGGTATACGCCAGTATGTATAATAAACAGCTTTCTTTCAATGACTCAAGAAACGACAGGAAAAAAGTTACTAAAGGCAAAAGACTACATTTCAATGAAATTAAATCAGGAGTTATTATCATGGCAGGTGGTGACTCAACAGTCTCAGATCTAACTTTTCTCACCTCTAAAAAGGGAATAATTTCACCTACTTCAGAGAGCTGTTGTTAGGATGAAGTATGTATATGAAAGTCCTTGCCTTTTGTCTGGCTTATAATATTAACTCAAGTGTTAACCAAATTCACATAATGAAAAAAACTGATAAGAAGTCACCGACCCAATATAACCACCAATCATCTACTTGCTAGCTATAGAGTAGTCCAACATTAAGTTATACCAGAAATCCAAGATTTTTAGGTAGAAGATAAAGTGGGCTTTATACTATCATAAATTATAAGAGCTGTAATCCGGGCACGTTGGCTCACGCCTGTAATCCTAGCACTCTGGGAGGCCAAGGCAGGAGGATTGCTTGAGGTCAGGAGTTCAAGACCAGCCCGAGCAAGAGCGAGACCCCGTCTCTACTAAAAATAGAAAAACTTAGCCAGGCAACTAAAAATAGAAACAAAAAAAGATTAGCTGGGCATGGTGGTGAGCACCTGTAGTCCCAGGTGCTCCTGTAGTCCCCGGGAGGCTGAGGCAGGAGGATCACTTGAGCCCAGGAACTTGAGGTTGCTATGCGCTAGGCTGACGCTACAGCACTCTATCCCAGGCAACAGAGTGAGACTCTCTCTCAAAAATAAAATAAATAAAAAATAAAAGCATGGTACAAAAGCAGGAAATGACAGTTATTCCTACCTAATTCAATCCTACTGACTACATAGATTATTTAATGACAGCTCGTTACTATTTTGGGATGTTAGAAATTTTAATTCTTGCTTACTAAGTACACAACCTACAAAAGTATTTTATGATTCAAACTGAAATACAAAATTACATAAAATTCTCCAGCTCATTCTATATATCTCATATTTCCTACATAAAACATATAAGCCAACAGGATACATAGTACTATCACTATAATTTAATTGTTTAAAGGAGAGAACTCACCTATGTGTATAGGTGAAATAAAGATAAAATAATTACCTTATTTCCATCACCAGAGCCATCTTTACTTATCCCATCTTTTGAGGCAAAGTATGCTGGTGTTTCTGTAAAGGTTCTAAGAGGAGCTCTTCGCAGAATCTGGGTTTCAAAGGTCCCAAGCCTTCCTAAAACTGGTATATGAATGCGGCCGCAAGAAATACCTGAAAATAGAATGAAATCTAGTAGTCTACACATCAAATATTGACATGCCTCAATAAATCCCCTGGAAATAAAAATCCCTTGAGTAAAAAGGAGGTTGGAAAAAGCTACAGTTTTCACAGCAGTAGCACAAACTGACAGAGAAAACAGTGACGTCACCAGAGGCAAAGGGCTCTCAAAAGCAGGCCGGACTTGGGCCTCTTAAAGATTCCAGGTAAATAAAGATGTTTATTTCTGGATCTGTCCTTTGGAAGTGAGGCAAGACCACCCAGGTCACAACAATGTATGGCTCTTTCAAGGTTTGAATGGAGTTCAACATCTACTTCACCCACAGGGTTTTGAAAAAGGCCATGTAGATCTTATATTCTTATTATTCTTATATTATTTCTACCAGTGAGAATAAGCATCTGATATAGCAACTCTTGTCTGTCTCGTTGGTTATATGGGAATAATAACAACTGTAACAATGGAAACAAACTTCAAGTGTTTTTTTCCCTTCCTTACTCCTCCAATGTTCTTGAAAAAATTATGTGCTACTCCACTTATATGAGGTACTTAACAGCCAAAAATCGTAGAGACAGTGAGTGGAACGGTGGTTGCTGGGGGTCAAGGGGAATGGGGAGTTGTTGTTTTAATAGGTATAGAGTTTCAGTTTTACAAGATGGTGATGGCTGCACAACAACATGAATGTACTTATTACCACTGAACTGTATACTTAAAAATGATTAAGACAGTGAATTTTATGTATGTGTATAAAAAACTGGAGGAGAAACAAAGTTATATGCTGTTCATTAAAATACATATCAACATTTTAATGAAATATTTCCATCTAAACAAAAAAGAAATATAATTCAGTAAATACCATGTAATCACCATCCTGCTTTCTTTCAAACATTTTACTCTTTTGCCAATTTTGACATTAACATTCTTAAAAAGAACTAAAGGAATAACTAACTTATTCTATAGACTAGGTTAGGAGTTAATAAGCTTTTTCTGTAAGGGTCAGGATAGTAAATATCTTCAGCATCATGAGCATGTAGTCTCAGTCCCAACTACTCTGCAACTGTAACAGGAAAGTAAACACAAACAACATGTAAGTAAACAAACAGGTGTGACCAGAGTTGAGCCATGGGGTCACTGTTTGCTGCCCCCTGATTTTTCTCACATAAATCTAAAGTAAACCCCAAAATAAATTATAATCAATGGCAAAAAGGGCCATATTGCAAACTGTGGGGCATCATCTCCCGAATAGTCTTTTTTATTTTTTTTCCTTGAGACAGGGTCTCACTCTGTTGCCCAGGCTAGAGGGCAGTGGGGTCACCATAGCTCACTGGCAACCTCAAATTCCTGGGCTCCTTGCCTCAGCCTCCCAAGTAGCTGGGACTACAGGCACACACCACCATGCCTGGTTAATTTTTCTATTTTTTTGTAGAGACCGGTCTCACTCTTGCTCAGGCTGGTCTTGAACTCCTGACCTCAAGCAATTCTCTCGCCCTGGCCTCCCAAAGTGCTAGGATTACAGGCATGAGGCACCACGCCCAGACCCAAAAAGTCTTTGTTCCCTATACAAGAAAATTGAATGGTCCTAGGTTAAACAAAATTCCACAGATTTAGCTCTGACTTGGGCAGGGCAAAGGCAATATATGTAACCCAAACAAATTTGTACCCCTGTAATATTCTGAAATTAAAAATATATATATTAAAAAAATTCTGTAGATTATAGTACTGTAGGGTTACTAAGAACCTTGCATAAGCTAATATACATTAATGGATCTTCAAGAAGCAAGTTTCCCAGCAGTTTACAAGAGTGCTGTTAAGAGGTAATAAAGTAAACCAAAAAAAGGGAGAGGAGGGAGGTTAGTTAATACTTAAATTTAAGAAACTAATTTTGCCTCCCTCACTTTGTTCCCTATAAAATTTTCGACTCAGGTTTTAAATTCTTATTTATATACCTGTTAGGGCTTTTAAGAGATCATGCACATGTGTATACATTGTACACAAACACAAAAACTGGTTTCAAATTATGTCCCTCAAACAATTCAAAAACAATTTTAGTTATATAACTTCAATTTTCTGACACAGTTGTCTGCACTGTTAAAACTAGTTTCTTTAGTTATTTATTATCCTAGGTCACCCATTCCAGTTCTACAAAGTACAAAAACAAATCCACCAAACTTTTCAGGAAAGATACAAACAAGAGGAATCAAAGTCTCCCATCTCTATATAAGTTGATAAAGAACACCAAAGAAGGATTAAAGGTTTATGACATCACAGTCCCTAATCCATACACTATAAACATTTTGCTTAACATGAAATTTGAATACTAATAAAAACCCAAAATGAACTACTTTTTTGGGGAGGGGAATGGAATTTCACTATGCTGCCCCTGCTAGACTTCAACTCCTGGGGGCTCAAAAGATTCTCCCACTTTAGCCTCTTTAGTAGTTGGGACTACAGGCACATGCCACTCCGCCTGGACTGAACTACATTTGATGTTTTTCTTCTAAGTAATGTTCTCAAAAGACATTTCAAATTTTCTCAACTGTAACGTTTCCATTTTTTGCACCAAATGATGATAGCCATTAAGCTCTCATTAGAATGAGACTTAAGGTAATTTGTTAATATTAAGCTAAACCTTAATATATTTTTGTTTTTTGGGACAGGGTCTCACTCTGTCACTGAGGCTGGAGTGCAGTGGCATCATCATAGCTCACTGCAGCCTCGAACTCCTGGACTCAGGCAATCGTCCTGCCTCAGCCTCCCAGTAGTTAGGGACTACAGGCGCATGCCACCATACCTGGCTAATTTTTAAATTTTTTTTGTAGAGATGGGGGGCCTCGCTTAAACATTAATTTTTCTCCCAAGGACCCGATATGATTTGAAGACTCTGTCAGTATAAAAACTAAGCTTAGAAAAAGTATTGGGGTAGAGTGACAGATGAAATGAAGACTACAGAAAGTTAATGGTTGCTGAGGCTGGGTGAAGAGTATTTGGGAGTTTGTGGTTTTATTTTGTGTTTGAAAACTCCCATAATAAGTTAAAATATGAGAGCCTATGAAAGTTAACACAATAACTTATTTAATCTATTTAACAAGTCTAACTTTTTTTTAAAAGGCAACACCTCATTCTATAAAACAGAATGGGTGGCCGAGTGCGGTGGCTCGAGCCCGTAATCCTAGCACTCTGGGAGGCTGAGGCGGGTGGATCGTTTGAGCTCAGGAGTGCGAGACCAGCCTGAGCAAGAGCGAGACCCCATCCCTACTAAAAATAGAAAGAAATTATCTGGACAACTAAAAATATATATCAAAAATTAGCCAGGTATGGTGGCGCACGCCTGTAGTCCCAGCTACTCCGGAGGCTGAGGCAGGAGGATGGCTTGAGCCCAGGAGTTTGAGGTTGCTGTGAGCTAGGCTGACGCCACGGCACTCTAGCCCGGGCGACACAGTGAGACTCTGTCTCAAAAAAAAAAAAAAAAAGAAACAGGAGAGTAATTAATTCAACTTTTAAATACTTGACTTCCCACACTCAGTTTTGAACTAAACATTGCCCCAAAATATATAAATGATTTAGCTTAAAAGATAAACCAATCTATATTCAAAATAGAGTGAAAAACTAATTAAAAATTATTTTAGAGACAATATTTAAATGTGTAACAATTGATGAAATGGCACATCAAGTTAAATGCTCAAACAATTCGGCTCTAACACAAATTGGAAAAAAAAATTCAACAAAAGCTTATAAACAATGCCAGCAACTAATAGATGCATACTCCTTTTATTAATCTCAAAATTTTATGCCCAAGTTGTTTCATGACTTCTGAATATTTCTTGATAAAGAAAAATAACATTATTCCTTTGACAGCTTTCCTCAAGTTTAAAATTGTTTGATGGGTTTTCAGTAAGGCTAGTCTGCTGGTCTGAAGATGAATATGCCAAAAAAAAAAATGTTTCCTCATTACAAGAGACTGAAAAAAAAAAAAAAAAGAGAGAGAGAAATGTTGATTAAAAAATGTTTTGCAGTGCCAGAAATAAAGATGCTTCATTTATTCACTGTGCCTTACTTAATTTGTATTATGACTGACTACCAAAAAAAGTGGGGGGAGAAAAAAGGAATTAAAATCTAGCTAAGAATTATTAAGGTAGGTACATGATGTAACTATCATGAAAATTATACACACCAATGTTTGGCATCTTCACATCTTCATTTATACCCTTATGAGGTGACATCCTTTGAACGGAAAAGGACCAGAAGGCAGTCAGAAATCAAGGGTGTCATACGTGATCCCACAGTTCTTACAGCCACATTCAGACCAACTACTGTCACTCAAAATTTTTAAGATGGAAGCAATCACTTCTGAATGCACAAATTGAGAATGCCAAGTGACCTCATATATGCAAAGTACATTTTAAAAAATATATATCAAAATTAAAAAACACCAGCGATTTTGGTAGAAAGAAGATATTTTAAGTTTCTGCTTTACTATAAATTTTGTATTCAAAGCAAACAGCCCATCAGGAAAAACAAAAAGATCTCATACCTGATGTGACTATTCACTATGTAACTTTTCAAACTATCATTTAAAATTTTTTAAGTCCAGCATGACAGACAGAGCCATGGAAATGGAAAATAGCACTTTACTTTAGAGCAGCTCTGAAATCACCCCTTCTAGTCTTAAGATTCATTGTAAAGTTCTCCATAATTTGTTAGAAAACTATTTTGATGAAACTCTTAATTCTACTGTTTATAAGAATAACAAACTACTAGCCAAAATTCAATCCTGATTTCTCTCTTCCTCTTCCATGAATCTTACATAAAAATAACCCTCCTGGCATTAAGTCCTTAAGGAAAATATCTCTATATTCTTGTTTACCTATATATAGCTTCTACAACAGAAAATATCTATGTACTAAGGCTTTGAAAAGTCTTGAATGTGAAAAACATGTGCTATTTCATTGTCATGTAAAAAATATTAAATTCTGTAATGATATTGGGTGTCGTCTCATATTTGAAGCTTAATTTACTCCTTTACAGTGAAAATGACAGTTCTGTATCGGTAAGAACCCCTGGCAAACATATTAAAATTGATATACAAGTAGATAATAATTCTTAAACCAAAATTTGTATTGCTATACCTAATGATAGATATATTTAAAAGAAAACAGTGGTTCTTTTAAAGAACAAACAAAACAAAACTGCTTATCTTCTATGATTCATGAAGAGTTCAGGGACTCTTGGCTAGAACAGATCAAGAACTTTTTCCCTGCCCTTCCCTGCCTTCCCTGCCCAAAGAGAACAACATATAAATACTTTATCCCCTCCTAGAAACTGTATTGTTCTTGTCTATTCCACTAGATTTAAACATGAGGGTGAGGAGTTATTCACCACTCCAGCACCAAAACAGGATCTGGCACACAGTAGGCCCTCAACAAATATTTAATCCAAATAAATGGATTAAAAACAAATGGATTAAAAATCTGTAACTTCACAGTGTTTGCAAATTAAATTCCTGGAATCAGGACATCTACTTCCTGAGGTTTAACAAAGTTTTAGGACTAAATTCACTCCCTTACATTTATTTACCATTTTACAAAATACCTCTGCCCACATTACCTCATTTAATCCCCCTGTAGTAACTAACTTGGCAGGGTATGCATTTACTGAACAATAAGGATTTTATAATTAACCTAAAAATTAGGAAAAGGTAGTTTTTTTTATTTATTTAAGGGTCATAAACTGGTAAGCCAAAATAAAACGAACTTGTCTAGAAGTTAGTGATTAAAACAGGATCTAGCCTCCTAGACTGATAGTCACAGATTTGGGGAAGAGGAAAAAAAATGGTTTCCGGAATCTCTTGGCTGGGGTGTCACTTTTTTCACAGTTCCTGATAAACAGGAAAGGTAAACAAGCGCGACTATTAAGAAACTATCTTCAACCGTCAAGCTGGGAAAGCCAGCGAACCACTGCTGGTACACCCAAGTACTTCAAAAAGAACTGCGGGAGTTTTCCCAATCGCCCTGGCCGCTTTCCTGGGGGCCCCCACGGTTTTCCCAGCGCCAGGGAAGTTCCGTGAGCCTTGTTTATGTCCGGGTGACAGCGGCCGCACAATGACAGTGACACCTCGGGTCTCGAGCGGCTTTCGTCTGGGACCGCCCGCTGGGTGCCCTGAGGCCGCTGAGGACCCCAACAGTGACAGCCCCGCAGCCTCTCGGGTCTCGAGCGGCTTTCGTCTGGGACCGCCCGCTGGGTGCCCTGAGGCCGCTGGGGACCCCAACAGTGACAGCCCCGCAGCCTAGCCCCCGACAGCTCCCCCAGACCCCACGACAGGCCCTTAGGGAACCCAGCCAGGTTCCAGGGGAGCCTCAGTCACTGCGGGCGGCGGTCCCGGGCAAGGCTGACTGGGGTCTGGTGACACTTTTCAATGAAAGGGACATTTTGTGTCTCTTTTAGAGTTTCTGCGAAGTGGCCACACTCCAGCCCCAAAGTCAGGAGGCCAGAAAGCGAGCACAAGGTGTTTATTTCAAATTTGAGAAACTGCTGCTCCAAAGGTTGGCAAAGCCCCATTCCACGGGGAAGACAGGGGAGTGCCAAACGAAGCGCGGCGCATCCCCTCACTTGGGGTAGGCCTCGTGCTCTCCCCAGGGTCCCCACCCGTCGGCCGGTCCACTCCCCCAACGCCGAAGGCCCAGGCGTGGGACTATTTTGTTACCTCTCTGCGCGGAGGCGAGTGAAGAGGTGATGAGCCGGGCAGCCGCCGCGCCGCAAGTACAAGCGCCGCAGCTGGACATTTCCGCGGAGCCTAGGCCGGGGCTTCGCCCCCTGAGGACTTCTACGTCTCAGCAGCCGGACTCTTACTCGCAAGGTGTGCTGACTCGGTTCTGAACCCTTTCGCTGGCTCTAGGCCCACAGCAGAGTTCACCCGCCTGGCCTTCACGCTCTTCGTGCCCCACCGCGGTCTACTTACCAAAGTAGACACCGATACCCCCCTCCCTTCCCCTCTTTCTTCTCCTCCCCCCACCCCCCTCCTACCAGGCCCTGGGAGCGTGCGCGCGCCTGCGTGCTAGTCCCGGAGGGAGCGTGTGCACGCACCGCGTGTGCGTGCGTAAAACACCAATGAGAAGCGAGAGGAAGGGGGTGGCGACCTGGGCGCCAATGAGCGCGCTACGGCAAGCGGTTAGCCCCAATTAGGGCAACTACAGGTCCCGACACGCAATTTTTCCGGAAGTCCCTTTTTCGTAAAGGTGAAAGGTTTGAAATAGATGCGGAGAGATGCATGCCGGGAGTTGTAGTCCCAATACATCACATACTCTCTTTCTGGTTGTTTTCGGTTAGGGCAGGAAAGATCAAAATGATTACAGTGGCTTAGCTGGCCACAGGGGGAATCTTTAAAGTGCCTTGGCAGCCAGTAGACACTTCAGATTCACTAAGTTCCTCCTCCCGGGATTCCACATCCTGTGTTCCTTATCTTCTTCTTGGTTTCCTAACTTGTAACGTCAAAGTGGTACATTACCTAGTTCCCTGAGCAACAATTGTTGGGTAGTGAGAGGTCCCCCTCCTTCCTCCTTCAGGCCTAGTGGTGATAAAACTTCCAGCTGTTGCTAGTCCCTGGGTGTTTTACAGTCTTTTGAAGATTTTCTTTTTTCTTTTCTTTTCTTTTCTTTTTTGAAACATAGTCTCACTCCATTGCCCTGAGTAGAATGCCATGGCGTCAGCCTAGCTCACAGCAACCGCAAACTCCTGGGCTCAAGTGATCCTCCTGCCTCATCACACCAGGACGCCCGGCTAATTTTTCTATTTTTAGTAGAGACGGGGTCTCGCTCTTGCTCGGGCTGGTCTCAAACTCCTGAACTCAAGGATCCTCCCACCTTGGCCTCCCAGAGTGCTAGAATTACAGGCGTGAGCCACCACGCCCAGCCCTGAAGGTTTTCTTGAATCTGATCACAGCCTGGTAAATAGTCCCTTCATTAAACCCTCTTCTATTACCCTTTGAGCCCTCTGCCTGCAGGGCCTGCTTCCTCTGGACAGGTAAACAGATAGACCAGCTGCACAAGGTGAAGGATGGTGACAGACGAATCAGACCTCTCTCCCACCTGGGTTGGTGTCAGACTATCTTATGTATAACAATCTGATTAGCTCAACTCCAGAGAAATTGCCACATGAGCTTGGATGCCTTTAGTTCTGAGCTTTGGGGGAGGAGAAGGAGGCAAGCCAGGGTCAAGACCCGGTCTTGCAAATCAATGAGCCTCATTGATCTCCATCCAGAGAAATGTGGCATATATTGTAGTTCCCTGGGTCTGGCTATGAGAAAAGATATTGGCCTTGGCTCAGGCCACACATTTTTTTCGCTGTTTGAGGAGATGACTCCTGGTACTCTCTCAGCTTAATGTAGCAGAGACCAAAAGAGAGCCCGTCTTCCTTCACCAAGACCTGGACCTTCCTCCATTAATATAATTTTGAGAGAGGAGAGTCTCTAAAGTTCCCTAAATCCAGTGTTTTCAAACTGTGTTCCTAAAACTTCTCAGAAGCTATAGCTTTGTAGTGGGGGTGAGGGAACTAAGCAGAAGGACCTCCCCTGCCTCCTCCCCCATGCCACCCCAAAATCAACCAGAGCAGCTATGCTTTTATCTGTTTCGTTATTGAGGTTTGTTTGGAAATAGAGTTTTTCTGCATTAGAACAATGTTTGAAATTCAGCGAGCCTTGAACAAACCTCTTCTTTTAGAAATGAGCTAAGAGGGTCACAAGGACCCTAATACCCCACTCCCACCTTCTTTTTCAGTTATAATCATACTTACTTCTTATTATAGAAATAAGAGGTTTGTTAAAAATCTATGGATTGCTATAAAGCATGCTTAGTAAGAGTGTAGTTGAGGCTCAGCTGGGGACACCACTCCAGAAAGCCTTCCCTTTCTGTGTCTATTCTAGGGAGTTGCTTTCTCATTTATTCAGTCAACAAATATTTATTGAGCATCAACTGGTATTCATTATTTTGAATAAAAAAATGTTCCTCCTCTCATGGAACTTCTGGTGGGGAAGGACAAGACGGTAACTAAAACAAAAATATATGCCAGTGGTACGATGATGTTGGAATATCCTTATATTATTTCCAGAATTATTTAACATTTAACTTTACTTATGGGTTGATGTTTTGTGTATTTAGCCTTGTATTCCCAATTGGACTATGAGCTCTTTGAAGGCAGGTACTTCATTATATACTTGGGCTGAGTCCATACTAGAAATTTGGTAAATATTTGATTAAGTACTTACCTTCCACCAATCTTTTGCTTGGCAGAAACCTGGGATGTTGACTTCATAAAATTCTACACATAAGCAGAGCAAATTACAATTGACAAACAGGTGATTGTTAATAGACATAAATTCTACAAATTTATACAATGATTAATCCAACTAACCGAGTGTCCCAGAAGCAATTCTCGAGTTGCCTGATTAATAGAGTATAGACTTTGCCCTAGAAAGTACAAAACAGAGGGAGCCGTACACAGCTCAGTTTAACTTTTTCTCAGCAGCATGAACAAGGGTCATGTGGCTTTGGCATCAGCCCGGTGATGGTTTCATCACACAGGAAACACAAATTTGGTAGTTACAATTCATCTTCATAAAACTATGCTCTTTTCCTTTTTTGGTTTATTTCTTCTTCCTTATTTTTGGCATGTTCGGAAGGCAGCAGAAAAACTATGCTCTTGTGAGTCAAAATTTACCTAGAGTATATGAAGATCAGCACCCAACAAGCATGGATTAGGACGCACTAACTTTGTGGGCTAGACTCTTTGATGGTGTAAGACTGGGGAACTTATACCCAGGGATATACCCAAACTTCCCAAGTGGTATTTGCAAACAGATGGGTGTCAAGTTTAAACAAAATAACATCTGTGTTGGGAATGGTTCAAATGTTAAGGATCATTCTTTAGGAACCGCTTGACTGACAAAGGAGTATATTCTCTTTTACAAGTATATGTTCCTTGACCTGAAATTCACAGGCTGGGACAGCGTCCTTGCTCTAGGGTGTGTCTGGGTAGCCATGAGATGGAGCGGAGCTAAGGTTCTGGGCAAAGAGTGATGGGGCTCCAGAGGCCCTCTAGGACTTTCTCACCCAGTTGGCACTGTATAGATTACCTCTGGTCAGGTTCCTATCAGGCCGTCCTCTCAAGTCTGAATTCAGAAGCACAGAGCCATTTGAGATTTTCCCTGTGATAAAATGGATCTTCTAGCAGGAAAGTGATGGCAAATACCTGTGGTACAGCTTATCAGCTCATTGGAACAAAACACTTCCGCATTACACCTACTTTTAGCTCTTTTCTTTTCTGACAGGTTAATGGTGTTTTTAAAATGTTAAGTGCAATCTTCCAGTTCAAATAGTTTCACTTGAGAAACTAACTCCTTGAGTTATTTACCTTTTGTGAACTACATAACTGAAGGCACAAAACTTTTTATGTCTTCATTTTATGTAGAACCATTTTTTTTCTTTTATACTTGACTCTGCCTCCCAGCATTGTGCATTGTGAACATTGTGAGTTGCTATGAAAAATATTTTAACAGATTAGAGTCAGTGAGTCGTCCCATATTAGCACTGTATTTTTCAGATGCGGAAACAAGTATATTAAAAAGTTAAGGTCCTGACCAAGGTCATGTAACAAGTGAGAAATAGAATAAAGCCCAAGACTTCTGATTAAAAACTGTTTCTCAGTCCTTTCTTTTTTAACCCAAGATTCCTTCTGATAAACGTAAAAACCTCACCTCCTCATCCACCAGAAATTCTGGTACAGCCTCTCAGAGAGCCATCATTCTTTTGGGAATATTTGTGTCTTCCAAATAAAGACATTTCTTTTTCATGACTAAACACTATTCCTTCATGTCAGCAGACATTGATTGTCTCTGGCAAGATATAAATGCTTTCACATCCATAGTTTTATCTGATTCTCACAACAACCTAGTGAGGTATTGTTATAAATATTATCAGCATTCCAGTTTTACAGCTGAGAAAATTTTGATACAGAGGATTTAAGTGACTTGCCCAGGGTCAAGGCAGAACCAGGACTCAAACCCAAGTCACTGTGTAGTTTCCATTACTTCCCTATATCATTCTCCAAAAGCTGGTGAGATTTTAGGGGTCTGCAAGAATCTCTACCGCCTACCCAGAAATATCTCACATCAAGGACTAAAAAGCCACTGTTCCATTAAGGCAGCGATCCACCATCCTTCCTTCTCTTAACAATTACTTGGGGGGTGAGGGGGTAAGGGCAACATACATAACCTAAATATCTGTACCCCCATAATATCCTGAAATTAAAAAAAAAAAAAAGAATTACTTGGGTACCCTAGATGTCCGGACTGGAGAGAGAGAAAAACAATTACTTGGGGTGTTTGTTAAAATACACCTAGGTACCTCCACTAAAGGTTTTGATAAAATAGTCCTGAGTGGAGCTTAGGAATCTATTATTGTTGCTAGAATGTTAGAATCAGGAGATGGTAAGGTTTATTTGCAGAAATTAATAAGGTATGTTTCCACTGTAGTGACAGAAGCCTATGCCTTTATTTTCCGAGGTCTCTTTTTTAGGTTCCCTCCAACTGCTACCACTTTCTCCCTCAAGAGTCACTGCCCAGCCTTGGTATTGTGGAGAGACCAAGGGCACTACAGGAAGGCGCTCATCATCCTCCTGGGCCTCTCTTTGGGAGTGGAGGTGACCTCGGCGTGAAGCTCCCCCACCTTCATCCTGATGTTCAGGGAGATGGTCAGCAGATGGCACTAACTCACCACAGCTTCCCTTTTTGAATTTTGGGGTGTAGTTCTTAAAGGTAATCCAGTGGAATTTTTGGTGTGTCGAATCTTGAAGACAGTGCTAGGAAATAGTTGTTCATATTTCTGAGGGGCACAGATGTCAGGAGTAGCAGGACTGGTGTATGAATCCAAGCTGGGTCACTTACCAGCTCTGTGACTTCTGGTAAATTACTTAACTCCATAAGCCTGTTTTTTCAACTATAAATTGGGGTACTCTTGACCTCCTAGGATTAATGTGAGGAACAGATGATTCTTTGGCACCTACTTTAGGAAGTAGGTGCTTACTAAATAATAAAGATCTTTTTTTCCTGTGCAATGTTATGATAAAGGGCTTTCCCTTTATGCCTTTTTAAAAATTTATTTTTTGCTTGTGCTTCTTAGGCAGATTGTTGAAGATCTTACCCTACTCCATTAATACTTTAGCATTATGAGGAACTTGCTTGATTTCAAATGGAAAACTTAAAAAGAGAAGAAAGAGAGAATAGAAACTCTTGATTTATAAGTCTTTTTCAATATTCAATTCACTTGCATTAACCATAATATTAGATAATAAAAGTGATACTTGTATCAGTAACAATTATAATCATTTATTATTTGCTAGCAATACTTATACACAAGCACCCACTGGGCTAGGTATATAACATAGACCTATGGGTAAATTAGTCAATAACAAGCAAATGAGGAAAAAAGGCTTCTGAGCCACCAAAATAGATGTTACAATGTTGACACATCAAAGTTCATGTACTTTTTTTTTTTTTTGAGACGGAGTCTCACTCTGTTGCCTGGGCTAGAGTGCGGTGGCATCAGCCCAGCTCACAGCAACCTCAAACTCCTGGGCTCAAGCAATCCTCCTGCCTCAGCCTCCCAGGTAGCTGGGACTACAGGCATGAGCCACCATGCCCGGCTAATTTTTTCTATTTTTAGTTATTTGGCCAATTTCTTTCTATTTTTAGTAGAGACGGGGTCTTGTTCTTGCTCAGGCTGGTCTCGAACTCCTGAGCTCAAAGGATCCACCCGCCTCCACCTCCCAGTGTGCTAGGATTACAGGTGTGAGCCACCACACCCGGTCAAAGTTCATGTACTTTACTCATACCCAGGCCTTCAGAATCTTAGTAAGTCTCTTTGCTCATTTAAAATATTAATTTGATTATATGGATCCCCATTCCACAAATGAGTAAATTAGAAAGGGGGAGGGCACCACAGTGGCTCACGACTGTAATCCTAGCAATTTGGGAGGCTGAGGTGGGAGGATTGCTTGAGGCCAGGAGTTTGAGACCAGCCTGAGCAACATTGCAAGACCCTATCTCTACAAAAAATACAAAAAAATTAGCTAGGCGTGGTGGCACGTGCCTGTAGTCCCAGCTACTCAGGAGGCTGAAGCAGGAGGATCGCCTGATCTTGGGAATTTGAGGTTGCAATGAGTTATTATGACACCATTGCACTCTAGCCTGGGCAAAACAGCAAGACCCCATCTCAAAAAAAAGAAAAAAAAGGGAGAGGTGATAGGAAGCAAACAGATTAACTATAGTCAAAGGGTTCTCTAAGAGACTGACAAAAAAAGGGGGAAACAGAAAGACAGATGTATGAATTCAACAAAAAGAGTATATAGTCTGGAGTCATTTGGTGTTAGGTAAAATTTCTTATATATCATATCAGTCTTGGTTGCCATTTTATTATACCACCATAATATTGGTGTTCATAATTGTGTTCCTAATGCATCAAAAAAGATTGAATTATGTTATCCCTGTTTTTAGAGATAGAGATAGAATATATACTTTGAGGCTGGGCATGGTGGCTCATGCCTGTAATCCTAGCACTCTGGGAGGCTGAGGTGGGAGGATCTCTTGAGGTCAGGAGTTCGAGACCAACCTGAGCAAGAGTGAGACCCCAGTCTCTATTTTTTTAAAAAAAATACAGAAACGTGTACATGAATGCTCTTACCAGTATTGTTTGTAATAGGCAAAAAGTGGACGCAATTCAAATGTTCACCAACTGATTAATAGATTCAATATGGTATATTCATATGATGGAATGTTATTCTGCCATAAAAGAAATGGAATACTGATACATTCTACAACATGGAGGAACCTTGAAAACATGCTAAATGAAAGAAGCCAGACATAAAAGACCACATATTGTATGATTCCATTTACATGAAATGTCCGGAATAGGCAAATCCATAAAGACAGAAAGTAGTTGCCCAGGGATGGAGGCAAGAGGGATAGGAAGTGACTGCTAATGGGTATGGGGCTTCTTTCTGGGGATGAAAATATCTGGAATTAGAAATTGATGGTGGTGGCACAACTTTGTGAATATATTATACTAAAAACCACTGAATGGATGGATTTTATGCTATGTGAATTATATCTCAATTTTAAAACCCTGATAGTTCTACCAACGACAGACCTTGACTGAAATAATTTCTAAAAGATATTCTTCAGAAGAAAAATGACTTTAAAGGCAAAATGTAAAATGATAAACATGTAAATAAATCTAAACAAACATTGTATGTTGCTCCATAAATTAATGTAACTATATTAGAGACAGAAATGGTCCCAGGAGTTTTGCAGGGCTCTGCCCTGAAAGACTATGTGAGCGTGTTAGTTTGCGTATCAAAAGCTGCTCCACCTCAGGAGGGCATCTCAAAGGTCAGTAGTAGCTGCTTTCCAAGGTGACTGCCGTGGTCTCAACCCCGTGGTTCTCACCTGCTTTGAAGGACAAAGCAAGGTCTACATGGAATCACGGGATGAGAGCTGATCAAAGAGCATCCGCCCAGAGACAGATACCTGCGGCTAAAAACATTTAGCCCGAGGGACAGTTCCTGCTTGACTTCTGATGACCTGTCTCCATGTGCAATAACTAGATAAAGAAATATGGAGCCAATATATGTCTGTTTAACCCTTCTGTTAAGTGATAGCTTTATCTTAGAACTTAGAAGTTTGTTCTTGAAAGATTTTGTAACCAGAGTTAGTTAAGGGATCTATAGTAGCCTTTTGAAAGACTTTTAACCCAAAATGAACTATCTGTTATTATGTAAATCTGTTACCCCTGGCAACCAATCTCTGTACCTATAAAAACCCATGTGAAACTTTATTCTGGGCCTTATGATTAATGGGGATATCGTAAGGACCCCTGAGTATCCCGCTTTTTGCCTTTTATCTTCCTAAATCTATAAAACTATACCTTCATCTCTGTGTATTCTTTTATTTCCGTTATTTTCCATTTTCTATTATTTTCTTATCCCTTGCGACGACCCCTACCTAAGAGACCCGATTCTTTGCTGGGAGCATAGCTAACTCTCCGCAATTGTATAAAATAATACTAAGCTTATTTTGAAGGGTAAAAAAACCTAAAGTATTGTTCGGGGGTAAAGATTCTGTTTAACTTTGTTAAAATAAGTATGTATAATAAAAGTTCAAGAGAAAGCACTAAATGAATAGAAAAAGTGTAAAACTTCAAACCTGTAGAAGGAAGAAAACTAGAATAAAAAAAGTATTAGTCAACCCAAAAGCTGACAAGAAAGGAGAAAAAGTGATAAAAATAGAAAACACCAAGTAAGATGGTAAAAACAAGTCCAAACAGATCTATAATCACCATATGTATTTGTTAAACTCAGTAGTTAAAAGACAGATTGTCAGATTGGATAAAATAACTAAAATATACCTATCATGCTGTTTACAAGAAACATATTTAAAAAAACACGAAAGGTTAAAAGTGAAAAGGTATAAAAAGATATACTGAGTAAATACTAACTAAAAGAAAGTTGGGAGATATGTAATTAGACAAAGTAGGCTTTAAGACAAAAAGCATTATAGAAACAAAGAACATAACTACATAATGATGAAAGATTCCACTCACAAGAAGGCATGAAAATTCAATACTTAATATGCACCCATTAAAAGAGCCTCAAAATGTACAAACCCCAAATTGAGGAATCACTGGGAAAAATTGCCAAGTGCACCATCTATTGGAAGATTTCAACACACTATTTACTAAACAGAACAATTAATGAGTTAAGTGTCCTATATAGAGCACTGCACACAATGATTAAAGAACATACATCTTTTTCAATCACACGTACATACTGCAAAATCCGCTAAGTCATGAAATAACTGCTAAGTCATGAAACAAGACTCAACAGACTAGGTATCACACAGATCTCATTTGATATATTTAAAATCCCCTCATGTTAGGAGATGAAAATCCCTAATCTCTCAGAACCCCACAATGATCTGCTCACTATACCCCTAAAGAATTCACCCTTTGGGGTGTCTCCCTAACTCACAAGGATTCCCTTTCTCTCAGAATTTCTTCCACCTCCCCAGTAACCATGACTGTATGATAGAACTGCCCTTTAGGCCCCCCCCCAAGGCCATAGTTGATTGGGTTAGAGGTGCCAGCTGGGCCAACTAGATTCTCTCTCCAAGGAATCTGATTGGATAACAGGATTGCCCCCTATGCCCCACCCCTGTCATGGCTACAGTTGATTGGACTAGAGTTAGAGCCCTAATTGAAACTGAGCCAATCAAATTTGGTCTCCAAGACAAGGCTCTTCATTGACTTGAGAAGATGTGAGCGGAGTTGGACACCTGCTTCTGCAAGCCAAGAGGAACAGAGGATGCTGATCTGCAAGAGTGAGATCGACGGTTCCTGCAGAGAGGAGAGACCACACAGTGAGAGGGAGAAGCTGCAAGAGAGACTGACAAGAGAGAGCAACCTAGAAAGAGGAGGGAGAAGCATGTAGAGCAAGGCAGACTTAAGGACTGAGAGAGCAAAAACCACTGACTGTGAGAGAGGTTAAGAGAATCAAAACCAGAGAGAGTGATGGCCTGGATTCTGATGGCTCTGCAGTTCCTGGTTCCAATCCTTCTGGAGGTTAGCTGGCACCCCTGTTACTTGTAATCAAGAGATTTCCAGGATGCAGTCCCACCTCCACTCTTGGCTCTAAACAGTCCCTTTGCCTAAAACCCCACTTATCCCTGCATTGCCTCCAATTTTGCTTACGTCCTCTCAATCCTTTAAGACTCTGCTCTTGTCCGGACATCTTGGTGTCATTCTTCTCTATCACCCGAGCTGAATTCAAGAGAGCAGTGTTTGGAAAACTCCCATTTGTAAGCAGAAGCAGCCTGATGGTTCTATCTTCCTTTCTGTGCCCTTCCTACCACCATCCATCGTCCATCCTCATACAATTCACACCCAGTAATTGGGTGATCGGCCAGAGAACGGCAAGCTGAGACGAAAACCCCAAGGCTTTTCAGAAATAAATATTTTGTCCACCCAGTGTGCAGTCTCCATAGGGGAACAACCGGTGGATCCGAGGTGGTTTAGTGGACCAAAGGTATCCCGGGAACTATGCTCTTAGCTTCACTGAAAATCATGGAAAGGACTGTAAAGATAGTCTAGATTCTAATCTAGACCAGCCCCTTCATTTACAGGTGAGGAAATTGAGGTCCAGAGGAAAATTGCACAGCTAGCACATCTGTCTTTGGAGACAAGATGCTTGGGAATTAAACGTCATGAGCGTTGATCAACAGTTTTACTGTGTGGGGAGGTATCTGCCTATCAGTCCCACCCAGGCTCCACCCTCTGGTTTTGCATAGCTCTTTCTGCTTGTGCCCCTTGTTCCTGACAGCCACACCTTCAACAAGCCCACTCCCAGCTATCACTCAGACTTCAAATAAGATGTCACCTCCTCTAAAAAACCTCCTCTGACCACCACCCCCTCCAAGCCTGATGTCACCACATGTAATACATTTTACACTATCTCATAAAGGCCTGTCTACATGCATACATGGCCTGGCATTAAGCACTCAATAAATGTTTGGTGAGTGAAGAAAAGAGTCTGGCGCCAGCTGCTCCTGCTAGAGTCCATTTATTCAGGCCCTCAACTGAGAACAGCAAGGGAAGGGCACAGGGTGGAGGCCCAGTCAGCCCACCTTCCCCAGCACCACCTCCTTATGAGCTTGTTTTTTTTGTTTGTTTGTTTTTGTCTTTTCGACTCCCCTGTGTTATTCGAGACTCCCTATGAGTTTAAAGGAAACTGGTGGTCAGGTCGAAGCAGCTGGGGCATCTGTGCTGCAGATAGCTGTATGCTGACCCATAGGCAGGGGCAGTCAAACCTTCCCGAGCAGTGAGAGCTGCTCCCTGGGAGGAGCGGGGCAGAAGTGAAGTCTGGAAGTGGGTCAAATCGCAATCACAAGACCACTAGGCCTCAGTTTTGTATATGCTTGCTTTCTCTGTCGTCATGGGACATGATGCTCAGCCAGAGAAATTTCTAATTGATTACAAACTGAACTCCCAGAAGCTGGGCAGATGCTAATCCAAGAGTACGAATCCAGCCCAGGCCAGAGGTGGCTCACGGAGCTGCACCGGGCTGGCCAGGGGATCAGGGGAAGCTTTTTGTCCTGACTGTAAACAATGCCCTCTCCTCTCCCCAGTCCCCTGGGTCTCTTTCCTGACAGATTATGGAGGAATTGGGACGGGGCAGTGAGCAAATCTTACCTAAACCCGTGCCCCACCACCCTGTTGATGCCTCCGAGATTGCTCTGGCACCACCCACTGGCCTGTGATTTACTATTTTAAACCAAATGCCTTTTCCGAAAACAAAACCCTGTCCATTTTGACCAGTTGTTTTACTCCAGGGACATGGGTTGTTACATATAACAGAGATCTGGTGTCTGGAAAACCCAAGTGTCTTTAGAAGAGTTTTAAAAAGAAGACGAAAAAGAGAAAGCCCATGATTTCTGAGTGAGGTCAGCCAGCCCAGCTGGAGAAGGCAACAAGCTGCTGGGGGGAGCCAAGGACCACTTGGCCAGCTTGTCAGGTCCTTGGCCAAACCATTGTATAAGCGCCATGGTATTGGAAAGAAAGAAAAAAAAATTGGGACATGTTTTCAGTCTTGCTCAGGAGCCCAGAACATGCTCACAACTCCGGGAATCTCTGCTCTTCTCTACAAATGGAAAATATGATCCATGAGAGCAAACTTGACCACTGGAGTGTGTGCCTAGTTGCCCTGCCCTGTAACTTAGGGCGGCCGGGACTCACACCACCTTGTGATGCTTTCCAGAGTCCCCTCTGCCCCTCTGAGCAGCCGGCTCACTCTAATGGTTAAAAGACAGGACAGTGGCCTCAGAATTAAATTATAGAATGTGCATTTATTGACATCTGCCCTCCACTACACTAGGCTTCTAGTAAGAACAAAAGTAGATGCAAGGGGAAACAAACTATTAATAATACAATTAGCAACCTAGCACAATTACAGATACCAGATGTTCTTTCCAGACTTTGCAGAGGAACTATGTTTACCCTGTATTCAATAGCTTAACTTTGAATGTGCACTAGAGTTCCAGCAAAGAAATAAATAAGTTATTTACATTTCAAGTAAAAATTGTATTTTATTTATTTAACCGCCATTTATATGTATCAACTGTGACCAAGGCCTTGGCTTACATCCCGTGGAGCAAAGCCAAGACGAATGCTTTATATTGGTTATTTGGTCTTCAGCATCAGATTATCATTATTGAGGAGGTGGGCAAAACCATGCTAAAATAAAAGGAAGTACATTTGCATTAATGGCGTTACACAAAGAACGATCAAAGCTGCAGAGTTTTACCAGTGGCCAATTTCTTGTGTTTCTTTTAAAGAACAGCACAAAGGGGCTTTATTTTGACATTTTTGGGCCAGTCAGTATCATGGGACAAAGACAGTAAGTAAAGGCATGAAGAAACAAGCATATTGCACCAAAACAGATGTGCTTAAATTAACCGAGTGACAGTTTGTGCATCAGTCTCACAAAGGCTGCAGTGAGGTGGGAGGAGAAGAGTAGGAAGTACCACAAAACTTAGTTGGCCAGAGGCTGTTGAGTAACTCCAGGAGATCTCAGGCCATCCATCTGCGCGGAGGCTGGCCACCCCTGCTTGCCCGCTGCTGCCTCCTTGAGGGCGTTCTTCCTTGGACAGTACCTGCAGCGGGGGTCCGGGCAGGGGTGCTTTGAAGGTACTGGAAAGCACTCTGGCGACCCACCTGCCTCTCTATGCAGTTAAAGGTGAGGGCCACGCCCACGTTGCTCTTCATGACTCTGGAGGCGCCATCAGATGTGCCATCAAAGCACCGGCCAAGTGCGATCTCCTTGGCTGTGCGAGGGTCCTGGTCAGTGACGGTGTAAATGCCATAGTTGTGGCCCAGTGGGTCTAGGGGCGCCAGCATGGTGTACTCGCTGGTGTCATTGTTGACTGCCATTGGTAGGTGGTTGACCAGGTACTCATGCAGCATGGGATTCACGCTGGCTCGATGGCAGCTGCCCTGGGGGATGACCTTCACCAGTGTGCGGTCCACGCGGTCCTGGTCATAGAGCATCCCACTGCACTTGAACTCTAGACAGGCAGCTGAGACATTGGGCTGGTCCCTGTCCCGGGTGCTCCTCACATCCCGGATTCCATACAGCCGCCCCACTGTCCGCCGGTGGGTGCCCCCCATGTTGCGGGATCGCACATTCACTTCCAGGGGTCCCACGATCTTCACCTTGATGTAGCAGGCCCTGAACTCCATTGGCTTAGGCCACCATGCCAGGTAGTCTTCAGTCCAGCTCATGGGGTCATCTTCATTGAAAGGGACCGTGTTGTAGTCATACCGATCCCCCTCAATCTGGTAGAACCGGAAGTGGGCCGCACTGGGTGGTGCCTCTTCGCATGCCCGGAGGTTCTCAAAGGCGTAAATGGGCCCGTTGCTCTCTTCAGCAGAGTTGGGCCTTGGCTTGGCCATGCTGATCTGGAAAGCTGTCTTTTTAACCCGTGGGTCCTCGTGGTCTGTCCGCCGGTACTTGAGCTTGTTGAGGTAGGGCTGAGGGACGCCAATTGCGTTTGGGTTGAATTTAGGAGAAGACTCCACTGCTTGCAGTTCCTCCCCAGCCAGGCTTGCCAAGACATAGGCGGAGTAGGCATCGGGAGACTGGTCATCACAGAAGGCAGGCACGCAGGCCCCATTGGGGCCTGTGAGGACACTGTCAAAGCGGCCCCAGGCCCTAGGGTTGGAAGAGAAGCCAGCTCTGGGCTCCAGGTTGATCACGGAGACCACGACTCCCTGGATCTGCTCACTGGGCAAGAACCTCTCGCTGCGGTACACCCTCACCTTGATAAAGCACCTCCTGCTTTCAGGGACATCCAGGTTAAAGAGCCGCCTCTCACGGATCTCCATGTTGCCCACCAGGAAGGTTCTCTCTTCCCTTTTGTTCCTCCTTTGGCTTTCAAATTTGAAATCGCCTTCCTCCTCCCACAGCCCTGTGTCTGGGTTGAGCGACCAGAGTTTCATTGCAGGTATGTGCTCTGGCATCTTGACCTGGGTCGAGTCGAGGTGCACCTTCACCTTGCCAGCATTAAGTGGCTCTGAGGTGACCTCATCTGTGAAGTCCACAGAGAACATGCCGTATGTCCGAAGGGGGAAGGTGTCTCCTTCATCATTGATGAAGTTAAAGTCACTCTGGGCAGCTGTGGCTGCGGAAATATTCCGGGGATCCAGGAAGGTCACGCTGGCCTTTACTCTTCCTGTGTAGGGCTCCCCATTCTGCCTGTAGAAGCTGTTGGATGGGATCTCCAGTTCAGCCATGGGGTCTTCACCAACCATCTCCCCCAGGGGGATAATGTTTGTCTCCGTAGCCTCCAAAGTGATGGGCTCTTTCCGCCGAAGCATCTTGATTTCATGGAACACTGCACTCCCCTTCTTGTTGAAGGGCAGCACTTTGGTGGTGTTGACGAACTTCTGCAGCCTGTCCACGAATGTGAGCACCAGCCTCTCAGTGTCCTGGGGGACATGGAGGGTGAAAGTGCCCTTGTAGCCAGTCATGCTCACACGGCTGTTCCCCATGTACACGTAGCCAAAGCGCATGGGCTCCCCATCGTCAGCGGCACTGACACGGCCCCGCACGATGCTCCGGGTCTCGGTACACCGCTGGCAGCTGCACTGCGTGGCCACCTTCGTGGGCAGTGTGTAGCCACTGCACTGGATCTCCCTCTCCTCTGTTTTGGAGATGCCACAGCAGTTCTCCACGGCATCCCGGCACCTGATTCCATTATCCTGCTGCCCTGCACAGGTCTTGACAGGGCAGTGGCCCACGTCATAGTAGAAGGAGTTGGTAGCATTCTGGAAGCAATCGTGGGGCAGCTGGATAAGGTAGCTGTGAGGGGTCGGGTTGCAAGGAGCCTCATTGGGTGCTGTGGAGGGAAATGGTGCGGCTGTTAAGATGTAGGTTTACATCCCACACGGAGGGTACCTCAACCTCCCTTGTCTTCAGTGCTCTGTGGTTTTCAAAGGACTGTACATCCATACCCTGATTCTCACAGAACTCTCTGAGGGAGATGGAACAGTTATTACTAATTGCATTTTATACATGGGGGGACAAAAGTTGGTTGCTAAGACCACTAAAGTAGTAGTTTTTCCTCAATAGAGGGGTCTTGAAAATTTGAGTGTATTTTAGGTTATCAACAAAATTTGGGGTGCTACTGGCGTATTGCGGGCAGGGGCCATTGACGCTCTATGTCCTAGATGCCTGGTACTGTTTTGCATATTCTGCATCCTGAATAACTTTCATGCATCCCACCAGACCGTCGTGGAGGTGGAACACTTACTTAGAATGATCAGAGCCTAATAATTTCTACATGGTTTTAACTGTATACTGAATTTTTCAAGAATGCAACTACCATATACATTGAGCTAAGATTGTACTTTATTTAGCTTGGAACAATAATGATTGTTCCTCATCTCGGGAAAATCACACCCCTGCTACATTACCTAAAGACTGTAAATGCCAAAATGATACCTCTGGATCCATCAGCATTTGTAGCTGTCACATTTATGGCGACTCTGGATTTAAGTGCCAGCGTCTGACCTCTTGGTTTGTCTTCTCTTATCATTGTGCCACAGCATTTAGATATTGAAATACATACTATTTTATATTAAAGTTTTTGAAAATTTCTCCTTTATGTTATAGTTAGGACCATGTGCATATAAATTTGGAAATTATATGTGGTTATTATCTATAAATTTAACTTCAGAATAGTAAAGCAGGATTAAAAATAACTGTAACGAACGGGGGTTGGTGTGATGGGTCGGGACCCACTGCTGAGGGGCTCCACATCTCCTCTGCCAAGGTCCAGAGTGCTCTGTGTCCTGTCTGTCCCGAGGTCTGTTTCTTGCTCCAATTTTCTTCGAGACTGTGAAATATTCCAGGCTCCTTCCGATAAATTCTCCCTTCCTCTGCCTTTTGTTTTGTTTAGGCCATTTACTGAAATATCTTCCTTCCCTCTCCTTTTCCAAGGACAGGTTCCTGATTGGTCTTTGACCTCAAATCCCTCCCCCTCCAGTTTTCTTCTTGAAGCAAACTCTGGGTCACCTCTGTTTAAAGCCCCCTCGGTTCCCCACTTCTGTACCTTTGCTCACTGGCCCCTCAATCTGGAACACCCCCACTTCCACACACAATCCCTGCCCGTTCTTTAAGACCAAGGGTTCTTTAAGACCAGAGAATCACTTGGGGAGCTTTTAAACTGTGCATGCTCAGGCCACCTCTCAGACCAATTAAATCAGACTCTCTGGGATAAGACTGAGGCATCAGTATTTTTCAAAACTCAGTGTGTGGTGCTAATGGGCAGACAAGGCTGAGAACCATTATTGAAGCCCCAGCTGGAAAGCTGCTCCCTTGAGCAGCCATCTGTGGTCACTTCCACCCAGAAGGTATCTAGCTGTCATCTACTAAGAGTCCACAGGGGAGTCGTGGGATGAGGGGAAAAAGAGTCCACTGCCCCTTAACCTGCTTTAGCTGCATTTTTCTATCTTTACTTGTCTCTTATTTACATTTCTTCACCCCCACCTCAAATGATGGCTCTGTTTTGGCAGGATTTCGGTCTGTGCCGTGTTTGTGTACCAGAGGGCATGGCACTGTGCACAGCACAGAAAAGCCCAGGCTTTTACTGCCAGGTTATACTCACTGTTGCTGGCCCAGGACCCCCAGGGCCCCAGCAGGCATACCTATGACAGTCAGCTGGGCAACCCGGGACTTCACAGCTCCAGCGTCACTCTGGGCCTTGCAAAAATACTCCCCAGCCTGGTCCCGCTGCAGGTTCCTCAGTACCAGCTTGCTCTCATGCTTGTAGAGGGAGGGATCCAGCAATGTGTCATTGTGATACCTGCAAGGCATGGAGGGGTGGAGCCTGAATGGGCGGTGGGAGAACAAGTATCCTTGGGGACAGTGCCAGGAATAAGCAGCCAGGGAAATAGATGGCAGATGCCAATATCACCTTTGACTCTGCTCACCCAAGAGCACTAATTCCCTGAGAGTCAAGGGACTTGGTTCTAAGTCCCAGCCCCACCACCTACCTGTCTGGAGATGTTTGGACAGATCATCTCACCTCTCTGAGCCTCAACTTTTTGCTCTATAAAATGGGATCAATGATCTCTAGCTGACCTCACAGGATTATTGGGAGGGTCAAACAAGAGAGTGGCTGCAAAATGTCTGTGAAGGGTAAAGGACTCACGGCCGTTAGGGATTATGACCTTGTTTGCCTTCGCTGGGGGAAGCAAGGCTGAGGAACCTTGTTCTGTGTCCTGAGGATGTGCAAGTCAGGACCCTGAGACCAGAGAGGCTCTGAGGGACCCCAGGTTTGAGGTACAACAAGAGGGCTTGCAGGTTGTCTGGGTAGCCCCATCCCTGCCAGATGTAAATCCCAACATCTGGGGCCTGTACCAGTGCCTTACTTATAACTTAATTTTATTGGTTATTGTTTTTATTCAATCCAGATTCTAATGCAAGAAAGCTCTGGTTTCCAAGAGGAGAATCGGGAAGGGGCGCTGGCAGCATACGCACCAGAAATACTTGTCTGGCCCGGGCTTCCCCGTGGCCTTACAGCACAGGGACACACTCTGCCCAGCTTTCCGTGCTTTCGTCTCGGGGTTCTTCACCATGTATGGAGTCTCTGGGACAGAAGATAAGAAATAGTGTTTTGTTTTGTTTTCTTTTCTTTTGTGACAGGTTCTACAGAGCTTTGCTCCCTTAGGGTCTTTGATGGTATTAAAACGATATGGCTTCACCTCCATCCTCAGCCCATCTCTAATGGTCCTAATTAATACCTAAGGGACCTGGCCCAGAGTGGAATCCACCCCCTCCACACCCTCGGCCTGGAAACCGCTCCCATGGCCTATCAAGTAGCATTTGGGTGGGACAGTGGAGAATCAAGGGGACCTTGTGCCAGCTAAGATTCCTAAGCACTACCATTGGAACAGAACTGGCTGCTTTGAATAGTGCAATATTTATGTTCTGCTGCCCCTAGCAGAATTTTCTGGCCATTTTTCACCATTTCTAAACTCCCCAAGCCTCTCTCTCTGTGACCTCCAAACCACAGACTGTATTGTAATTCACTGTTTTGGATAAGGTGCCCGGGGAGGACCTCATCCATTTGAGGGAGCTAGTCATGCCAATTATCTGGGGCAAGAACACTCTAAACAGAGTATATAGGCCGGGCATGGTGGCTCACACCTGTAATCCTAGCACTCTGGGAGGCCGAGGTGGGCAGATCATTTGAGCTCAGGAGTTCGAGACCAGCCTGACCAAGAGCGAGACCCTGTCTCTACTAAAATTAGAAAGAAATTAATCGGACAACTAAAAATATATAGAAAAAAAATTAGCCGGGCATGGTGGCGCATGCCTGTAGTCCCAGCTACTCGGGAGGCTGAGGCAGAGGGATCGTTTGAGCCCAGGAGTTTGAGGTTGCCGTGAGCTAGGCTGACACCATGGCACTCTAGCCTGAAGAACAGAGCGAGACTCTGTCTTGAAAAAAAAAAAAAACAGAGTATATATATATGTATATAGCAAGTGCAAAGGCCCTGGGGCAGGAGTGTGCCTGTGTGTTAAGGAACAGAAAGAAGCCCATAGTGGCTGGAGTAAAGTGATTTGGTGTTGGGGGAGCAATAGGAGAGGAAAGCAGAGAAGTAATGGGGGGCCAGATAACATGGGGCCATGTGGGCCATGGTAAGGATTTGGGGTTTTACTCTGAGTAAGCTGAGAAGCCAACTTTCAGTACTATAATGCCCTTATTTAAAAGTCTGGACCTCCTCATCAGTCCTACCCCAGAGAACTTAGTTACCTGCTCTCACGAACTCTGCATTGATGGTGGCTGCCTTCAGGCTAGTCTTGGGCATTGTGAGTACAATGGGAGCAAACTTGGTCTTTGTGATTTTCAGGATGCTTTTGCCATCAGGGCACAAACCAGGGACTCGGAACCTCCCACTGCTGTCTGTCTTGGTCAGCAGCTTAGGTGTCTTGGTCAGCAGGTAGACAGTGGCCTCCGGGGCTGGGGCACCTCCAGGGAGGGAGACAGCCCCATGAAGCATGAAGTCCTGGCACATGCAGGCATCACAGTCAGCATTCACCTCGCCCATGGGGCAGGTCAGGTCACAGGCTGTGGAACAAGGGACCACATCAGTAAGGTGCGTATGGATTCTGGCCTCCTTCAGCCACACCCCAGCCCGTAGACTCACATATGCTTCCCCTCATCCTTGGCCTTTGCTCCCCTTCCTTATCAGCCTGCATGACTAACTTCTACTCATCCTTAAGTCTTAGCCCAGGACATCTCCTCTAGGGAGCTTTCCTGGATTCTCCTAAGCTATGATAATTCACCCTGCCCCGTGTTCCTATGTTATCCTGTCTATCCCCCGTTAGAGCACATAATATATGCTCAGTTAATCCTTGGTGAGTGAACGAAAGAATCTGTCAGTCTCAGACAACCCTGTAATCTGTCCCTCTAGGCTGCTTCAGCCACACCCCCCATAACCTGCCCAGTGCCAGGAGGGAGGGTGGTACCTGTACAGGCCGGGCTCACGCAGTGCTGACCCTCTTCAGTGGCCTCAGTGCACAGCGACACTGTCTCCACCAAGCAGGTACGCGTGCGGGTCTGGACCCCAGTGTGACCACAGGCAGCTGAGCACTTGCTCCAGGGAGACCATGGGCTCCAGTTGCGCTCTGAGTCTCGGCGCAGGGACCCTGCAAAGTGGGATCAGCAGACAGTCTGACTTCCCTCCCAAGGGGACTGTCAGGAAATCTGATGCTGAGACTGTTTCTTCCCTGGTGAGGAGAGACAGGGCCTCAACTTATGTCATAGATATCATTGATATTTGTATTTACTGCAATGATTTTTTCCAACAGATGAAGTCAAAAGTCTTGAGAAAGTGGTATCTCTAATTTGCACGAAAGCACCATATGGGCAAGAAGTGGCCTTGAGAGGGGCTTGTGGGCGAAGCACTGGGACTTTTATATGCTGTCCTCAGATGTGCACAAATAGCACCATCTTTCTTCTTCACCAATGTGGAAACAGCCACAAGCCTCTGTGGAAGGGATCCTTGGGAAGTCAGGGCCTGGGAGCTGCAGGGACTGCAAGAATAGGGGCTTCACACCTCACCCAGACCAGCCTGAGCTCCCACTCCCGATGACCACTGCTGGTGCCTGGGCCTGTGGAATCGGGCTGTTTGCACTGGTAGAACCTCAAGTGGAAGGATGCCCATCCAAGAAATGAGCAAGCCGGGCCCCCCAACACCTGTATTATCTGGCTGGGCAGAGGATGTAAAGAGCGTGGACTCTGCAAACACAGACTTGATTCAAACCCCAGCTCTGCACTTACCAGCTGTGGAATCGTGAGAAGTTACTTAACTTCTCTGAACCTCACATAACTTGTCAAGATGGAGGTCCCTCAAAGGTCAGTGGAAAAGGTTGAATACTGTGGATAACTAGAGCAGTAGCTGGCACATAGGAACAATGCTAGAAACGAATACTCAGTGAGCATTTCCCCGGTTAAGCTCGCTACATTCATTATCTCATTTAACCCTCACGAAAACCCCTACGCAGATTGAGTGTAGGCCCTGCTTTACGTGTGAGAAACCTGAGGCTAAGAGAGCTTCAGACGATTTGTCCAGGGGACCCAGTTCATGTGGTGGGCTTGGGATTCAAACCCAAGCAGCCCGACTCCAGAGCCTGTCTGTGGTCTTCAGCACAGTGCCACCTGCATTCAATAAATGGGTCGAACGGAGGGTACCCATAAACATAGGACACTACTGGGAAGGTTGTGGCAATCATGACAAGACTTGGCTATTATTAGAGAGTCGACGCGCATGTATGTGTGTGATGTCCGGAGTTCCTATGGTCAGAGGCAGGTCCTGGCCGCACCCCGAGCAGAGGCTGGCGGGAGGTCGGGGCTGGGGCTGTTCAGGCTCACCTGGTGGGCAGAGGAAGCGCACGGTGTAATTGGAGCAGTTCTGGCCGGGCCGCTGCTCGCTGTTGAGGCACCAGAAGCCCTCACGAGGACTGCTATGGACCACCTGGCCAGTGCTGCCTGCAGGCGTCCAGTCAGTGGTCCGAGCCTCTAGCCACAGGGGGCGGGCACATACGCGCTGCCCATAGTAGAAGCGAATGGCGTCAAGCCGCTCATAGTCGCCCTGCCCGCCTGGGTGGTCGACGTTGAACCATGTTGTCCACTCGCCAGGATCTGAGACACAGGGCCAGGTTGGGAAGTAGCCATGCCCCAGGTGAGCGCCAGTTCTCCTTTCCTGCTCAACCCCTGGGAGACATCCCTGATATATACCTCTCTCCTGCCTCCAGGCGGCCTCGGGTCCTGTCATATTTCTCTCTGCGGCACCTCTCTGCACCCCGCACTGCCGGGGCCTCCACCCAAGCTCTCATCAGCTTGGACGAGCCATGTCAGTTACTGTCTCTGCCTCAGGGCTCCCCCTCAAGCCCTTCCCCACCCTTCCCTGACATTCAGGGTGAGTTTTCTCCATGTGGCTTGGACCACACCACTCCCCAGCTTTAAAATCCCTTAGCCAGGCCGGGCGGTGGCTCATGCTTGTAATCCTAGCACTCTGGAAAAGCTGAGGCTGGAGGATCTCTTGAGGTCAGGAATTCAAGACCAGCCTGAGGGCCAGGCATAGTGGCTCACACCTATAATCCTAGCACTCTGGGAGGCCGAGGCGGGAAGATAGCTTGAGGTCAGGAGTTTGAGACCAGCCTGAGCAAGAGCGAGACCCGTCTCTACTAAAAATAGAAAAATTAGCCAGGCGTGGTGGCACACGCCTGTAATCCCAGCTACTCAGGAGGCTGAGGCAGGAGGACCACTTGAGCTCAGGAGTTTAATGTTGCTGTGAGCTAGGCTGACGCCAGGGCACTCTAGCCTGGGCAACTGAGCAAGACTCCATCTCAAAAAAAAAAAATAAGACCAGCCTGAGCAAGAGCAAGATCCTGTCTCTACTAAAAATAGAAAAAATTAGCTGGGTGACTAAAAATAGAAAAAAAATTAGCTGGGCATGGTGGTGAGCACCTGTAGCCCCAGCTACTCGGGAGGCTGAGGCAGGAGGATCGCCTGAGCCCAGGAGTTTGAGGTTGCTGTGAGCTAGGCTGATGCCACGGCACTCTAGCCCGGGCAACAGAGTGAGACTCTGTCTCAAATAAAAAAAATAATAATCCCTTGGCCAGGCATTCAGGGTGCTGGTGAGCCAGCACCACCCCCATCCCTCCATCCTCCTCTCCCCCTCCCTCCCCACCAGCCCACGCTCTGGCCCCAGCAAGCTCCACAGCATTCTTGGAATATATCAGGCAGCTTCCTCACTCTGGCCAAGTGCCTTATAAAAGTGGGTTTCCATGGAACCCTGACATCATGCCCTGGCTTCAAAGATTCACTTAGCAAGTTCAGTAAAGACTCCCCCTCTCCACCCCTCCCTGATCCAGCCACAACTCACTCTCCAAGGTGTTAGCAGGCTTGGCAAAGATGCTGGAGGTTCTCTTCCCAGGTGGGACTCTTCTTACTGAGTGGGTGAGTATCGTCTGCCTCCCTGAGGGGCAAAAGCAGCAGCTAAGTGAGAAGCCAGGACTCAGAGTTACAGGGGCTTCTTAAGATGCAGGGAAGCAGTATGATGTAGTGGAGCCCTAGGCGTGGGTTCAAATCCCACTCTGCTACTTACTACTGTGCAACCTCAGAAAAGCTTTATTCCTGTGAACCTGTTTCCCCATAAAATAGGGATGCATTAATAATCACCACTCCATAGGGTCCTGCTGCGTGATTCAGGGTGGTAATGAATGTAAATGACCTGGCATGTAGTCTATGCTCAGTGAATGGTAGTTCCCTTTTCACTCTTGTTCTAGAAGTGGATCATCCGATGCTACTGACCAGCCAGTGGGCTGAGGCTCCTGCTTTGGTGTCCGGATCTATCCTTGGTAAAACAGACCTTTCTTTTCCTCCTCTGTAAAATGGAGATATTAATTCCCACCTCCCAGGGTGATTCAGTTGGCATAAGGATTCGTGAGATAAAACACGAACATCTCTGAAGTACACGCAGACTGAGAGCGTGGGCTCCTGAGGCTCTGCCACTTCCTGACTCTGCGACCCTAAACTGTTCAGCCCATCTGACCTCAGGCTCTCTCAGCATAAAATAAGGGTAATGATAGTGCCTGCCTCAGAGGACTGTGGGGATGAAGTAAACTCATTGATAAAGTCCACTTAGAACAATGCCTCGCACACAGCGGATGACGAGTAAGAGTTAGAAACTCCTTTTAGCTCAGTGCCTTGCGCAATAGATGGCCATTTCCCTTCCCTCGGCAAAGTTTCACTTTGGTAGTCCACTCTCTCCCACAAAAGTCTCATAGGGCCTAACTGGGGTCGTGGTCCTCAATTTCCTGACACCAGGCTGGTAAGGTGTACCCGAGGGTGGGCACAGCGACCTTGGGCCACGGCAGTGAAAGCCCCTACCTCTTCGAGGCTGAGTCGGGGGCTCCAGGCTGGGATGGAGAAACGAGAGCAGAGAGCTGCAAACGCTCTGACAAGCAGTTGGCCCTCATGCCAGCAGCCAAATCACAATTCTCTGCGCTGCTTAATCGGGGTGATGGGAGCTCTTTTAATCAACCTCATCTAATTTCCCCGCAGACGCCTGAATGTTAATCATCTTCACAAACAGCAGCTGTCAGGGTGGAGAGAGCAAGGCAGGAGGCGGGCACACACAGAAGCTGGCTGGAGGCTGAGACAGCCTTTGTTCCTGCATCTGTGGTCACAAATCCTGCAGGGTGTGCAGCTTTAAAAGAGGGTTTTGAGCGTTTTTTTTTTTTTTGCTTTACCTGAGTTTGTGGTTAGAAATCAGGAGAGGAAGGGGCGGTGGGAGAGAGCACGTAGAGTAGTGCTGGGAGCTCTGATGCTCCAGCATATAATCCGTAAACCGGCCTCAGGTCTTAAGGCCATTGCTGACACTTAGATGCCTCGGGAAGTCAGCAGCTCCACCAGACAACTTCTTTCTACCTGTTCCTTCCAGGGCTCAGTGCTACCAGGGGATGTGGCCAGAGGGCAAGGAGGCCAGAAGGGGTTCTGGCGTGTCTCTGCAATTTGGCTGCAAGGTCTAAATGAAATTGAGCTTTAGGTCAGAAGAATTTTCATAAAACTAAAAACAGATCAAACCCCAAACAGGCATCTGAGAACTCAGCGATCCCCTGTGATTCTCTTTTGCTTTGGCTGCTCAGAGTCTCGGAGCTACGTGCAGTACTCAGGGGCAGTAACCCTCTTATCTTTTTTTCTCCCCCTGAATGACTGCTTTCTTTTTCATCATTTAAAAGTTTCTGTCCTGTGCATTTTAATATCGGGAACTATCTCAAGTTCTGGGGCAAAACAAGCAGGGTATAAATTGGAAATAAATCCATAAACTGGCCTCAGGTCTTAAGGCCATTGCTGTGTCTTAAGGCAGATGCATAGCTTAGTCCAAGACCAGACATGACTTCACTGTGGCAAGTGAGAGCGAGCAGATACTTAGCCTATACCCAACACAGACGCGACTTCCAGGACCAGGAAGGAGAACACCCAGGCCTTGGTCCCCACCATCTTTCCGCCAGACCCCGAGGGAACGTGGCAGGTGGGTGAGGGTGCTTCACGGATCTGGCTGTCTCTGGAATGTGATCCCTTGGGAAATTTCTCAGATCCAGTGACCTGAAAAGAAATAAAGCTTGTCAGATTCCACATTTCTGTGTCACCTCCTATGGCTTGAGCAGAAATATTTCTCAACCTGTCAAGGACGGAAAGGTGGACAGAATAAAGTCTTGCGGGAGTTTGAGTTGTGAAACCGCACAGCTTGGGAGGTACGGAGCCTAGGAATCTGAGTTCAAATGGGGCACACCCGGGTTCCAACCCTGGGTCCAGGCTCCAGGGCCCCACATGGAGATGGGTGAGGAGGGTCCTTGTCCATGAGGAGGGGCCGGACTCACTCCTGGCGGCCTCTGGGTGACTCACTTGTAAGACCTGGACTTGGGGGG